>OY987265.1:32761361-33050112 GCA_963920665.1 Straminergon stramineum
CTACTTTTCGAAATAAGTCAAATTATTGATCACCTGTTTCAGATTGAAGTTGATCTGATGAGGATAACTCTGCAGAATGCAGGCCTTATGTTATCACTGATTATGTTCATCGTACCTGCACTGCCCTGTGACTGTCCCTCTTCTGTCTCTGATATGGATGAAAGACTTTGCAGCATATGGTACTCTTCATGAATTGAGCAGAGACATCAGGACACTCACCCTCATATTTATCAAGGGCAGATGCACGCAGAGAGTTTTCTCCGCGGTGCCATGGCAGGTAATGCCTTTACACTGCTTCTATAGATAAGTCACACCCTGGCAAGTCCGCAACAATGCTCTCATGATGAGAATCTCATCTGCATCAGTGCAGCATGTCCACCTGGAAGGCTGTGGGACTGAGTATTCACTGCAATGGGGCTGCCAGCAGTATCTGACAGATACAATTGATCAAGATAAATGGCATTTAGCGGCAGCTGCACAGCAGTCCATAAGTTCTGTGTTCTGCATGTGCCTTGCATTCCAGTCATGTCAATGCACAAACTGACAAGCAGCAGTCAGGTACATTTTGCAAAAGGCCAAGGAAAAGCAGCTCAGCTAGGCTTCTGGACATAGGACGCTGCGGAAGGGTGCAGTGATTGTGTATACAGACACATGATTCAAATTGCTACACCATGCCTGACTGGGTTCATAGCAAGGTGAGGTGGTACTTAGACAGGAGAGCAGGCATATTTGCGTTCTTTGTATACCTCGATTACTGCCTTCCTTCCTCGTCTGATCTTGGAGATGCACTGGCTGTAGTGTCTGTCACAAGAAGAACTCTCGCTTTATACGAGCCAGAAATCCGGAACAGGGACTCCTTACCAAGTCTGAAGCACCACTGAAAGACCAGGCTTCTTGCAGCCATGTAGATTGAGTGGGAGTGATGGAGGTTGGGGGTGGAATGTTGACCACATGACCTGCAGGTCTAGGATCAAACAAGTCACCTACAGCATCTGGCTGGTCGTGGACACTGATATGCGTCTTCTATATAAAATATAGTTGTATGGGCGCAGGCAGAAGACACCAGTTGCTTCACTTCATCACACAGATACTTGATGTGCAGAGTGGTGGAGCTCCTGAGCGCAGTGCATATACCAATGCTGCCTCGGTTGCGGCGCGCACGCCTGCTTCCATCCTTGCAATTTGTAGCCATGGAGCATAAGAGGGCGCGGACTCAGGATCCGATTGGCTCCAAGGCTTAAGAGCTCTCTGTTCAATGACATTATGGCGCACAGAATGCATGCACCAGAAATGGGGTCTTGGGAAGAGATAGCAACATCATTGATGCGTGGCAAGCGTGCAGGCCATTCAGGACACCCTTAAGCATATTGGTTTCACTCTTGCCCTGTCTGGCCAAGGTTTTCGATGCACCATGCACATACAAACAGCTAGTGTCGCACTGAGGTCTCCGCAATTATTGCTGTAAACACAATATGCACTCAGAGCAACCCATAATTATGTCAGGAAAACATCTTGCTGTAATCTGCCAGAGTGCGTTGTTGGATTTGGGAAGGTCGTCCCACAACGTGTTGAATGTCCGTATAGAGATGTAAAGATCGAACATAAGGATTTGCATACATATGTGAGCACATTCAGTGTGTACTTGTGAAGCCTATGGTAGGATTTAATTTCTACAAGCCTTGAGAGACCTAGACAAGCACTGAATGTAGTGTCACTTTAAGGAAAGGTGCCGCAAGAGAGGAACAACAATGTACAAGAAAGTGCTGAGACATTATGCTCACAGAGTGCCTACTCTCACATCATGGAGACGCCGCTCAAGCTTCATGCAAATCAGTAGAGCCTGGCTATTCAACTAATGCTCAGTCTCAGTTTACAAGCACCCAGATCTCAGGTCCCTGGCACTGCCTGATATGGCACAAAAATATTGTTAATGTACCAGTCATCGAAGTCGACCTGCGACTCCAAGGAGTATCCATTGCTTGACAGAATAGCATTTATATTGCTGCGTTTGGGTTCCTCATGATTGTGTTCAACAGTGATAGCTCCAAAAGTATACTTGTAAAAGGGGAACGTCTTCAAGATCTCTTCCTCTGATCCTTCTGTATCCAGACTGAAGTAGTCTATGAACGCAGGAGCCTTTAATTCGTCAAGCACTTCAGATAACACCCGAGTCTCGATTATTTCGCTTTCTGCCCTTGTGGCCATGGATTTGTGAAGGCCAAGATGTTCCTCTATTCCCCCTCCAACGCCAGCCTTGAAAAAGGTAACGTTCTGACGACGATTGTAAAGAGGTTGCTTGACAAGCCTGCAAGACCGGCTCTCGAAGTTTTCAGGGAAGGGGTCGATGCATATCCCTACGTACTCAAAATTGCTAAAAAAACATGCGACCCAATCCGACATTGATGCTCTAAGGGTTAAGGGTAAGAACACATAAGGCAGGACTACCTCGTGGCATAACTCCACCAAATGATCAGGGTCCTTGCCACAAGGTCTGCACTCTTTCTGATAGACCTCACAACTTCCATCTTCTTATTGTAGATCGTATGGCCAACTTTCATAAACTCTTCCAAAGGCACAGGTCGGAATTCTGTTTGATAAAGGGCGGCCTGGACATCAGAATACCTTCAACTTCAGCAAGTGACAAACGATATTATGGTAGCATCCATGATAAGCGAAACCTTGTAGCATGCAATCTTTGTCTGGGAAGATCTATATGAGTTGCCCATTTCTGGTTTAGCAATATCTCCGGTCCATCAACAGCTTCTGAGACATGCTCTACTTGCCACCATTGGAACTGTTCCACAATGTAGGAATTGCCATGAACTTGGCGTGAGACTTGCAATCTAATCATGCAGCTGCATTACTTTATAAACTGTATCGAAAAAGCTATGACATGTATTCCAAGGAAACGGTGTCATGAACAGGCACCTCCAACCATGCGGCCACATCAGATACGTTGGGCATTGTCGCACTCATGCCCACAATTTGCAAGCCAGAACTTCCGCAGGAACTTGAGGTCCTGTTCTCCTTCGGACTACTCTCTCCATTCTCACAATCTCCACCACCGGCAGCATAGCGAAGTTTGGTGAGGAGAAGCTCAAGTAGATAGCCACGCTCTCTGTCTCCAACCTGCTCATAAAAGTAGAAGTTACCAGCTGTGCAAGATGAGAAACCCTCAGCAAGAATGAGTGTAAAGCACAGACAACAATTTTGTGAAATTTCTGGCAGAATCACCTACCATGTGAAGTTCATCAATCACAAGAATAGCAAGTTCTGACAGGCGCCCCTCTTCAAGCAATTTATTGACCAGCGAGTTGGCCTTCTCGATTGTACACACGGCCACCGCAGTATCCTTAGTTAAGCTCGAACCACCTTGCGATCCGTAGAAGCCTCGCACACGTTTCCCAAGAGGTTCCAGGATTGCATCCAGATGGTCTGCCTGTGACATGTGCAGCGGGAACTGTGTTAGGATGAAACAATACATAGGTCACTAACATTATACGGTTGCTGCCTGACAAACGATATATTCCTGAAAAGACTTTGAATTTCTGTCAACCTGGATGACTTTTGGAAATGAAGACATGGCCGAGTTCTCTCGAATACCTATATATCTCATGTATGCATATCAGTGATGAATATCCTCGACAATGTAGAAAACGAAAGTTATGACAATAACATTGCACACGGTACCTTTTCAGAGCACAACGCCACATAGGGCAGCACTAGCAATGCTTTCTTCCCGGTTGACAAAATTCGTCTTATCATCAACACTTCGGCCACTAAACTCTTCCCTGCACTGTCTCACCCAGCTACCACAGCACAATTACTCCCTTGCAATCACCAAAACTGACTTAAAACATCTCTCAAAAGTACAGGAATTTTTTCATTATCACCTTGTAGAGGCACAGTAAACAAGACTTCGGCCGTCCAGCACGCCATCCAGCTGCAAACACTCGACCTTGAACATTCCCAGTCACAGAACTTCAGTGCGATTCATCTCTGAAATTTAAAGCGCAGCCCACTCTGGACCTCAAAACTCAGATCTCTATTCCTCAGGAGATACACTGGTCAGAATATTGAAAGAACAGTGAAGAACAAATACCTGCCAGGGATAGAGCCTCTTCAATCCCTTTTTAGAATACATAACACACGCTTCAGGTGGAAGCCAATCACTAAGTTCCACACTTGTGTTCTTCAAACTTGAGGATATGAAGGCAGGTTCTTTCACTTCTACTATTGGAACAACAGCACCTGCTACTAGTGCCTCAGAACGATGTGCATACTCACAAATCTGGCCAGATGTTGCGAGTTCAGCTGACATGGAAGGAGCTAGATCTAGAAAAGTAGAAGTTGCATGAATTCCAACAGGATTCACAGCCACATCCACAGCCTCAGCCTTAGGCTGTGGGTAAGTACCCACTTGTATCTCCGTTGAAACTTCAATAACATCAACCTTAGCAATAGTGGATTCTTGATCAGCAGAAAGATTCTCCTTCACATCAAGAGGCTCCTCACCAAGTGGTAATTGCGTTGTCACGGGTGAAACGTTCGAAATTTCTTCGGCTTCCAATTTAACAATGCTTTTGTTAGGGGGACTGTTCTGGCATGTGAAACTAAACCGGCGCACTGGTAAAGGAGAGATATCGAGCTCATCAAATCTTTTATTGAAAATCCGGTCAGTGCTGGTCATCCAATCCAGGTTCACAACTGAAATTTCGGCAGGGCTTTTCTCCGAGCTGTCCAGAAAAAGGTTCGCCGCAACTTCCTCCGTTGTGCCTGCGCCTGTAGCTCCATCCCTTCCATTATCAATTCCTCCATCAACTGCTTGTTTCGTTCTTTCGGCATTTGACAACAAGCTTCTTCCTATACTGCTATGCTTTGGTGGCATTACAGGAAGAAATAAATCATCCACCGCTTCAATGGCTTCGTCCCAAAAGGCATCACCCGGGGAGAACATAGAGCCATGGTACTGCCACCCAACTGACTTTCCACCACTCAAAGACCGCCTATCTGTTTCCTTAGAGCTACGTGAAGACGGAGTAGAGCAGAGGCTATCTTTACTCCGAGACCTGGACCTTGACTTCGAAGTCCTGCCTCTCCCTCCCCAACTTCTTCGTAGTCTCCCTTCTCCTGTCGTCTTGAATGTAGGAGGTAGCATAGCACCTCCTTCAAATTGGAAAGATTCCTTTTCACTTGATACTAAACCCTTATTTCTACTGCCAAGGACATCAGCAGAGGTGGAACCTGGCCCTTCTCCCCCAACATGATGAATATTGTACATAAGATCTGTATCAGCCCCGCTACGGATCACCCCACCTCCAGGTGTGAGTTCCAGTTGGGCAAATTCCTTCGTAGTAAACATACTAGGCAGACCAGAAAGACCTCTTCTGATGCTTTCTTCCTTGAAACTCTTCAGCAAACCCACACTTCTTTCTTCTTTGATGGAACCGAATTCATCATTGGCACTTAAATCCGTGGGCAGATAATGCGGCGTGCATGAGATCACGTCCTCCTCAAGCCCATCACTCTGTCTGCGCTTCTTGAATCTCTCAGAACAAGCAGCATCAATCACCCCAAAGGCCCTTTTCTTATTCGCAATTCCTGAAGGTTTTTCAAGACCGCTAACAGAAGCTGCTTGTCAGTTTTCAGGAGTTCATGTTAAGAAAACACAAGGAGACACCCTCCAATGAAGTGATACAAGGCAAAGGATACTAAAACTGTGAAAGTTCTAATCCCGTATCCTATTCTGATCCCAGACGACAAAAGCAACTCATCTATTGATAAACTTGATTGACATTCATAAGCAAGCGGTGTAAGTATGACTTGGCTAAATGTCTAAGGCCACTGATCCATGAACGGAAATGCTGTCCACTGTCAATTACAGTGCGTCTACAACTTCCCACTTTGAAATTGAAATTATAAATTCATACGTAGTGATAAAAATTTGATCTGAAACGATTCGGCTCTAGAAACCAGTGATCTCTCCATAGTCTTATTATACATAATTCTCCCAAAAAACACATTACTACATATGTTCAAATGCTTAACGTGATGCAAATAGTATCCTCTACCTTGAAAAATGAATATCTGGAGCAGTTGGTGCCCCAAGACCCGGTACTGACAGGCTACGGAGATGATCCATACCTGACATATATGGAGAGAAAATCATCCGCAAATTGTGTGAAGTGACCTTTCACAGCAGTTTCTCTTGAATTGCAGAAACCATCTGTTACTAATTTACTTTGAGAGGAAACAGGACTAGCATTCGCTGCAGAAAATACACTGGTGACATTTCCAAGCTCCGCATCCAAAAGCTTTCTCGGAACAAATTTCGACACATGAGGTCCACACCCTTGTAGCCAGCTATCGGTCGAATTCGGTCCAGACACACATGAAGAATTCGGCCACGTAGACTGTCTGATATAATGCCCACTAACTCCGTCTTGTTGTCTCTCTCCGAATCCAGTACTGGGATTCTCGCTACTTTTGCTTCGAACGATAAAACTCTCCAATGTCCCCTTCTTGTGAGGCGAAACTTCAGTTGGATTCTCTTTTCTCTTTTCTTTTCTGGCAGAAGGTGAAGATTCCAACTTCGGTGATGCCAAAGCAGCATTGTTGGGCTTTCGTGATGGAAATATCTGCAATAAGGAACATCCCCCAATTCAGCCAGGCTCCCTTAAAATGTGACCCACAATATCTTCCAATTACAACCTAAATCATCTACATCATCATTATGACAACCGTTATGACAACCTTAAGTCTATATGCTAAGATTCTATGTGTGAAAATTAATTTGGTTCTATCCTTCTCTAAGAAAGACCCCTAGTGCTTGGATTTGGAAAGACAAGACAATGGCTTCGAGAATTCATCCCTTATTCAATACAGCTCCCGAAATTACAAAACGCCTTGGGCTGAGCTCTACTTTCTCTTGCCTTTCACATCAAACTTACATATTACGTAGTACGGAGTAGTTGTTTTCGCAATCCCAGTCTCATCATTTCATATTCCAAAGAAATACCTTACGCAGTACATCCCCAGATCTCAAGCACAGTTCCATTCTCTAGCAAAATAACTCTCATTGCAGAGCTCCTGGAGGAGTACTTGCACAAGCAAATGCGATCAAAAGCTCACCTGGTCCAGTCGGGTTTTCGGGCCCTGCATCTTCGCTATCTTATCTCAACCTCGTTTCTGACCCTACGCACTTCTTTCAAGATCCGCGCTACCCATTCTCTCCAGTCCCGCATACTTTCCAATTCCACTTCGTTAAAATTAGAGGGGTGAGCATTGCCATCACCCTCAGCAGTGATCCAATTTCAGCAAGCCGCTCTACAATAGAAAACTCGCAGTAGGTGCAACGGCTTCTCCAAGGGTTCATTCGCACCCTGCCATAACGCCAAGAAACTAATCCCCCAAGATTACAATGCCCGCTTCTTGTATTCACGATTAAAATCACCTTAACACTTGAATTCTCGCTCTTCAATCTGGGGAAATCTCAACAGTGAATGATCCTATATACCATTCGAACTTGTGACAGTTCCATGCACCGACGATTCCAATCATAATCATCCGCACTCCAATCTTTCCATAACTGGCAATAACCTACCAACCGAGCAAGTTCCCTACAAATATTGTAGCAAATTCGAACAGAAATGCGAATGGTATTCAAATCACGTCCTCAATACTTTCTGACAACTTTCACGAGATCAAGAACAAAATAATCCTCCTTCGATTATAAAATGCCGAAACCTATATAGAAGGCACTCACGGCCTCTTACCCCAAAAGAAGTAAAATCATCGCCAATGGAGGACTATTTCCCAACCACTCACATTCCTTTCTTGGAACAGGGGTTGCGGCAGAGAGGGCATGGATTCAATACTGTTGCAACCAAAGTCAATGACGAGAGTCGGCCTGGAGTTTGGGAGACATTAATGACGATCTGGTGTTCAAATCGAGGCATGATAAATTTAGAAACCTAGCTTCAACGGACCCCTGATAGTGTCAGAGATTTGAAATTGCGGGCACTGCAGGGACACGACAGACAGGGAAGCCTTTCCTTGAAAAGGGGGTTTAGCCGTTCGCCTTCTGCAGGACGCTTCTTCCCGCCCTATACCTACTTGTGATGCCCGGCTTGCTGGATTCTGTCAGACCAGTCCCGGGTATCTTAAGGTCCCGGGTACTGTTGCTGCGAACCTCTTTAATGTCACTCTCTGTAATATCACAACCCTCTCTGGTCTCCCAAACACTGCGTGACCAGGGGGTTCAAACCCTAAACCCTGATCCAGCATTCCAGTGGAATGTGGAGTTCAAGCATTCTAAGGCATTGCTAGAGCCATGGTGCGATGTAGAGATTGATGGATTGATTGGAAGTCAGGTGGAGGAGTCACAGTAAGATTTTAGCGATGGCTGCGAAGCAGGTGTCCGCCATCATCCGTCTGGTAGTGAATGCGGGGCAAGCGAAGCCGGCGCCTCCCGTGGGACCTGCCTTGGGGCAGCACCGTCTGAATTTGATGGCCTTCTGCAAGGACTTCAACGCGCGAACTCAGAGCATCAAGTCCGATGTGCCGATGTCAGTCATGGTGACCGCTTACAAGGACAACTCCTTCGAATTCGTCGTGAAGTCGCCTTCCACGTCGTACTTCTTGAAGAGAGCCGCGGGGTTGCAGTCGGGCGGGGGGAATCCGGGCCACAAGGTCGCGGGGTTCGTCACACCGAAGCACGTATACGAAATCGCCAAAATCAAGCAGGCCGATCCGGATTGCCAGTACATGCCGTTGGAGTCGATTTGTAAGTCGATCATGGGCACTGCTCGCTCCATGGGGATTGAAGTCAGGGGGGTGCTTCCTTGACTTTGCACTAATTTGAGGCTTTTAAAATTAGGTTTTATTACTCCAAATTAGTCTTGGTTTAGGAAATTGGAATTCAAAAAGTTCAGAACCAGAATTGGGCAGCAGCACCCGAGGCTCGCAGTTATAGACATTTTCATTCGTCTATCAACTCTGTAGCTTGTGATTACAGGTGATCAATATTTTTCCTGCTTTTTTTCTTCCAGTAACCTTAGTTACGCCCAATTCGCTGTCGGACTCCTGCTTGGGAAGTCTGCGTATCTGAATTCTTCCTTATGTGGCTGAAAAGCTTACCTTAATGACATGAATGCATCTTTATTACAGTGGTGAAGTCTAATTTGTGCAGTCGCTAGGTTCTCTTTCATAGTTGCCCTTAGATAGGCAATTATGGACTACATAAGTTTCCAGAGGCGGGATATGATGCCAAGTTATCTTCCTAAATGAAAAAATGGTCTCAACATCTTCCACATCCGTACTTTCTGTTCGATCTAAGTGCTCACAATTAAGGGCTCACAATGAAGAGAAGTGCTATCAGTCAATGAGAGAGTCGCACAAGTGCCTTGAAACTTGGACTTGGCATCATGGTAATTGTTAGACACTTGTGGAAAGTAGCTGGGGGCAATTGCCTACGCTTTATGCATTGTATGTGAAACATTCAATTTTAAAACCTTGATTGTATCTTCTCATGCTGGTTTGGATTCCTCGATCAGGTGTAACGTAGATAATACTATTTGCGTCACTTCAAATTTTTTATCCAATATGTAGGACTGTGCTTTCATTTGGAGATCATTTCATAGCTATGGAGAGATTACTTAATTTACAAGAGCCAAATCTGTTGCGCCAAATTTTCATCATTATATATGAATTTTGTCATGCAATTTTATAGTGGTTTAGGGTTTAGGGTTTTAAGGGTTTAGGGTTCAGTATAGGAGACAAAATCAGGTCCCTACCGCTTCTAGTATCCTCTACTGTATTGCTTTATGAATTTCTTCTAGAACTAGAATTCTTATGTGATGGTGTGGTGGGACTTGCTCGGGATTTCTGTACCTTCAAGTTCAATATTCAGCCAAATTCTCAGCTGGCTTGTAGGATGGGTTAACAGAGCGAAGCCAATGATTCTTTGCTTCAAATTGCAGTAATGCCTGGGCTTATCATTCAAGCTGAGTGCTTTGTCTATGTTGTTGAAAGTCTTGCTGGAGTGGGGTCATGTAGACTTAGTAGATGTAGATTGGCTGACTTGGTTCAATAATTTGTAGCGTGCGTGTGTTTACTAAGACTACGCAAGAGACCTGGTGCTAGGTAGAATTTTTCAGGATATTCTTGAAGTCTTGTTGGTCACTCCAACTACAATTCAGCTCCACTCATCCTAGTCAATTCAATTCTTGTTGATAAGGTAGGGAGCCAATTGCTACCCCTTGTTCAGAACCCAATGTGTTCCTTTTGCAAGTGGGTTCGCTTTATGACAAATATGTCTGGAATTGGGGTGAAATGTCATCATTTTATGAACCCAGTAAGTATCACCATGTAGATTTTTGCCATGGCAAAAGGTTCATTCATTGTTCTGCAAGCTTGAGGGACACTTTTGGATTACCATTGTAATTGTAAAAGGAATTAGGAGAACATTAGCGTCCAAATGGACAAGATGGTAGTCTTTGTTGGAACAACAAAGGAAACCAACTTGTTTTTAGCTTTGACCACCTATAATGTGTCCATACTAAAGTATATAATACTAAGATAAAATCCTTGACTTGCCATTCTATTGTGTGAAGAAATTGTAGATTTATTAACTTTAACCCCTAAAGGACAAAGTGTCCATTCAATGTATGCAAGAAATCTTGGGTAGGTTCTAATGAATTCATTTTTGTTTGGATGTTTATGAAATTTGGACATAATGCATAACTATATATCCCTTCTTGAAGATCTAATTTTTTTCTAATCAAGTCCCTAAATCAAAGGTATTGTTACCTTGAAATTTGTGGGCAGCTTTGTGTAACATGTATGAAATTCTTCCCATGATTTTGAAATTAGGTGGGTGTGTAGCTTATATGATACAAGATGCAAAAAAGAAAAAGAAAAATAACCTTGTTTAGTGTGAGAATCTCATTTTAGGAGTTAAAGTTTGTAGGCTTTGTTGGGCAAATTTGGAAAAAAAAACTTTTTCTCCTAACTTCAAATGTTATAATCTTCCACTCCATGCTATCCAAGTTCCTAAAAAAAATTCAACATGTTCCGAAAGAAGTCTAGTACAAATTTGTATGGTTGAATTTTGAAAAAAAAATCATTTTTTCTTGCTACCATAAAAAGTGGTAGTTTCCGACAATTTCTACCCCAAATGTGCCTCAATCCTTTAAGAGTTAAATAGGTTCAATTATCAAAAGGACCTCAATAGGTACTCCTATTGTAAGATATATTGTAGAGCAATTGTACATTTGTACCATACTAAAGCAAGAGTTTTTTCATTGGTACTAAACCTTGATTATTGATAGGATCCCAACAATTTTCATTATGGCATCAAAAAATTTAGACGATTTGGTGAGCACCAATTTTTTCTATTTTGGTAACACTATTTTGTACAATTGCTATTGTTGAAGAAAATATTACTTTCCTATTAGCATTGTCTTATCTATTTAATCACCTTCCATTCATTTTTTTCCACTACAAAATGATTATATTGGTCACTACTAATACTAAAAGCCAATATTTAATTATGACAGACTGTGTTAGTTGTAGTTGTAATGGTTGTTACTTTTTAGCTTATCTCCAAGAATTTTTTTCATCCAAGTCAATTAGTAAGTTTGTTGATTATACTTATATTAGAAAGATTTATCTAGATAGAATTATAAAAACTCCTACCAGTAGTAATGGAGCTAAAATTAGCAACAAATAGTTCAACTAAAGGATTGGTCAATCACCATGGCCATCCTCCAATGGCTACAAAAACTTAAGGCTAAAAGCCCTAGATTGAAGTACTGTACTTTTGCCTTGCAACAATTTTAATTTGAGAACCAATTTGAAAATAAATACATGCAAGACTTTTAGAAAAAAAATTGAAGTTGAGAACCAATTTGAAAACAAGTAATTATGTGCAAGACTTGTCGTAAGAGACAATTAAAAGCTAGCTAGCTTATGAATGGAATTGTGCACAATTTGTTTCTAGAGAAATAAAAAAGAACTTAGACTTCTACCCTCACTACAACATTGAGGTGCTCCTAATCTTGGAGAAATTTTTCCTAGAACTCAAATTAATCAAATATAATTTTGCTCTTGAAACTCATGAAAGTTCCCCAACATAAAAGCAAACTATAACAAAGTAAAGGAAAAAGAAGCAAATGGTCAAATGAAGATCATATGCATGAATGATAGAAACTTTTGTGAGAATACTCTAGAGTCTTGATAGTTAGACTCAGAATAACCAAACCTCGGTAGTTAGACCATACCTAAATTATATTGCATTATTATTGTAAATCATCAATATATTTTTTAATTTTTAGGAGAAAAAACAAAGGCAAAATACATACAAAGTCCTTTCTCAAAAGTCATGACTAATTTACATAAAATATGTCCAATTAAATATTACCAATATTGTGGTATGCAAATACAATTGTATAAAGCCTTCAATCACCAATATGCTTGTCATAGGAGTGCATTATTGGTTTTTAAGTAGTAGATAATCAAAGTTTCCTTTGCAATATTAGAAGCATACTAGTCTTTGTTATGATAGCAAAAACAATTTCTACTATCATGCCACATTTAACTACTTTTGGACTATTCAATGAATTTTGAACAAAACATCTAGAGATCTCCAAATGTTCGTATAGATCTCCGAATGTTTTGCATAGATCCCCCAATGTTTTACATTATCTCTCGATGACCATTTTTTTTTCTATTATTAATCATGGATTTTAGAAAGTCCAAAAGTAGTTAAATGTGACAATATCATTATGATTTCATAATGAATTTTTCATTTTCCATTTACTTTGCAAATCCAAGAATAAATAAATAAATAATTGATAACTCTCCCTTACAACACAATTGTTGACAGTTGTGTGTAGCAACGCAAACTCCTAATTTTAATTTTCTATTACTAATCAATTTTTCATTGATACTTTTTGGTTCTTTTGTGTATTTTTTTCTTTGAAGTGTAAATTGAAAATTTACTTGAACTTTTGATTTGAACCAAAAATGAAACTACCATAGTTCAACTTATAATAGTTGCGGGTTCTTCCCATTCATTGGCTTGATTGTTTAGACATATTTTGGCTTTATTCCTTAGAAATCACACTTTGGATACACCAATTTGATAAAAGTGAGGTAAATAATATCCATACCTTAAATTTGTTTGTTTGTTACGTTGAGGTCTCTCATACCGTCCATCTTCTAGTCATGTTTTTAGTACTGTTGGAAAGCCCTGTGTGAGGAGGGGTTCATGGGTTGTGTTTCGTGGTGTTTGGACCTATGGTATAAGAGTTATTGAATTTCAAAGATTTTTTTAATCAAAAAATTAAAAAATCACTTTTATTATACTTTTTGCTATGCTTTTGGTTGTGCTTTTGGATATGGCAATTGCATAGGACACACTAGTCTATATCTTAAATGAGATTGTTTGTTTGTTTTGTTTGATACATTGAGATCTAAGAAACTATGAGTCCTCAGATAGCACCTTTGGTACCGTTGGAAAGCTCTCCGCACAAAGAGGTGCATGGACTTTGTTTCATGGTGATTGGACCTATGGTGTGAAAGTTATTGAATTTCAAAGTTTTTATGAATTATAAGATTGAATTAAATTGTGTTTTATTTTGAGAAAAACATAACTTTCACATCGCGTGTCCAAATGTCATAAAACAAAGCCTTTGCACTCTTTTGTGCATAAGGTAGTAGGCTTATAAATTGCTTATTAAAGGTTGGTCCACCTTTTTAATGTATTTCCTTTCATGGGAATATTTTTAGCTTATTTTTCAGACAAAGGGAAGTAGATGTAGAATGTTACACAAGTGGTTTCATATTTTTTTGAAGCATTATTGAATTATTTATGAATTTTCAAACAACTTATGTCTTAGGCCCCTATTTATGACCCTAGGTCTTCCATAAATTTTTCACATGAAGTTATAGAGAATAATGGGGGAAAGCAAGGACAATGATTCGGTCCTACAATAAATTAATTTTTTTTCTCTATCCATTCAAATGACTATAGAGGTTGATTTAACCCCTAAGTGCCTAAGCCTTTCCAAGTGTGTTTTGACTATGAAAAAAGAGCATAGGCTTATAGTTATCCCCAACCCAAAAAAATGTTTTTTTTTCAAAATCTAACCATATGGATGTCTAAAGAGCTTGCTTATTAGTGTGCGTACCAATTTTGAGAGCAAAATTGCATAGAAGTTGTGAGATTATAATAAGAGAAATATACATTTTCTATTTTTAGTATGCCACCTTTCCCCCACAATGTTTTAGAAATTTGCATATAAGATTTTTTGGGGATTGGAGGTGACATGACCAACTAAAAATTGTGTTAGCACACTAAAATTCACTTCCAAAAACCTTAAGTTCAAATGAAGAGCTATAAAACTCATTACACAATTTACTTTGCAATTGTTGAAATGCAACTTTTTTTAATAAGTAGAAATCGCAATTAACTCCAAATCAACATTTGCATGTTTAAATTTTCAATGGTGAATATCATGAAAACACTTTATTCTTTCCATTGAGACCATTTTCAAAGCAAATGGATAAGAACAATTTTTTAGATCTCAAATCAAGTGAAATTGGCAAGCTTTACTCTTCCATTAAGATACATATATGCCTTTGAGGACCTCTCAAAAATCCAGTATTTACCTTTTTGTGTGAAAATTAAAAAATTTCAATAGTTAACCTTCGAAATTGCCTGTAAAAAATTTCAAAGCGGTTATAGGAATTTAACTGCCTACTTCAAAATGAGCCTGAAATTTCAGGTTGACCAAATATGGTCGATTAGGCAGTTAGGGATTAAGGACCATTTCATGTCCAATTCACAACTAAAGTAAGGATGATTCGAAATGCCCAAGTGGAGTTAAGCCTCCTACCTTAGAGCTTTATAACTTATTCATATCAAGAATGCAACCTCTCACACTGCAACAAAGTGCTTGCACTCCTTTGTACATTAAAGATATTGAATTTTAAAGTTTTATAAATTAAAAAAATTAAAAATTATTTTTATTTTTACTTTTTACTTTTCTTTTTGGTTGTAGAAATGGCACAAGGCTACACCAGTCCATACCTTAAGTTATATTGTTTTGTTTGTTTTCGTAAGATCTCTTGGACCATAGGTCCTTCGGTCATGTTTTTGGTACCATCAAAAAATTCTTTGCGAGGAGGGGTGCACAAGCTTTGTTTAGTGGCATTTGCACATATAGTTTGAAAATGATTGAATTTTGAATATTTCATGAAATAAAAAATTAGAAAATAATTTTAATTTTATTATATTGTGGCAACGACACACAACACACTAATATACCTAATTGAGGTTTTTTGTTTTATTTGTTTGTTTTGTTTCAATTTTGTTTATTACAGTGAGATCTTCGAAATTTTGCATCCATGATCCTTCAACGAGGAGGGGTGTATGGACTTTGTTTTGTGACATTCCAACTCATATGAGAAAATATATTAAATTTTGAAGTTTTATGAATTAAAAAATTAAAAAATTAATTTTATTTTAATTTTATTATTGTGGAAATGACATGGGATATACTACTATAAGAATTTTCAAATTATATAAAAATATAATAAGTTCTGAAGGATTATTGAAGTATGTATGGAGCAAATACCAAAGTGTAGGGAAATCTAAAAATAAACAAGCTGACGAGGAAGGCAAAGGTTGACGAAGAATGCTTGTTTATTTTCAAAATTCTCAACAATGAGGAGATTACCTAGTGTAAACGCCCATTTAGAAATGGATGAAATATATAATTGATGAATGAAGAATCTATAATCACCGATTAAGCAAATTTCATGTGCCACGAGGGGATTACGGGAAATAATCCTCCCGCTAAATGAACGGGATATTTCTTGGCGGGGGTTTACGAACAGAAGAACATTCCCGAATGAATCTTCAGACGAAAGAGGCAATCGTGAGACCCAAGCAATCTCTTAGGGCTAGGGTTTGGGTTTGGGCTGTGCAATCCCATTTTTGCCAGACTCTACCAATTCTACTCCGCGAATTGCTTGTTTCCTACTCATTGGGCGCTCATTGCTCGTGCTTACAGCTACAAATTCTCCAGAACTCGCACAGCAGCGTCGGTAAAGAAGAACGTCAATTGCAACTATCAAGATGGGAACGAGGCTGCTAGCGCAATTGATCGTGATGGGGTCGGGCATGATGATGAGAGCCGTATCGCAAGCGTACCGGCAAGCAATCGTGAACGCGAGCCGAACGGGCGTGGCGCAGGAGGCGGTGCAGTCTGTAACGCGGAAGGGGATGACGGAGCACGAGGCACGGCAGATTCTCGGGGTTGCACCGAATGCGGCGTGGGAAGATGTGGTGACCAAGTACGAAACCCTGTTCGAGAATAACATGAAGCGTGGCTCCTTTTATCTGCAATCGAAGGTGGTTCGAGCCAAGGAGTGTTTGGAAGCGGCCAGGTTCCAAGAGGCTTAAGCATGCAAATGGCTTTGTAGTAGTGACTTAGAATTGAACCAGCAACTGCACATGACTGAATTCTTGAAATCAGATACCGTTGTCAGGAGCGAAAAGGAAGGTGAAGCCGTAGCGAGCTACCTTGCAGTGCAGTGATCGAATTTCTTGCAATTTAAGCTGCCAGAGATTTGGATCAGACCGAAGCTGAGTAATCAACGAGACGCTGAATTGAATTGACGGGAATTGTGAGCGCCGTCGCGGAAGAGGATGTCGCTAGGGTTTGGAAATTCTTGATGGGATTGAAGGCGGAGCTGCTGCTGTGGCATCTGTAACAGCAATAGGGCATCAAACATGCAAGTAAGATTGATGAAAATTTAGAGCAACTCTGAACTCTCTGATCAACAGCGAAACCACCTTCACCTTGATCCACTGACAACGCAGTCAGAAACGTTTGTTGCAATTGTTGGTTCGTCTCCATGCTAGTCCTTGTACTTCGCTGAGCATACTGCTGCACAAGTGTAATTTTTTTTGGACAATTTATTTTCATTACATTCTTGAGGAGCAACCTCGACACTCTTGGAAGTGTTTATAAAGAAGAATTTGGCCTTGCAAAGTCACCGTCTGAATTGTTTCTGGTTTACCTTGTTTTTCGGTGTTGTAAAATAGATTGAAATTATGTTCTTTTCTACTTGTTTCTACTTGAGTCCACAAAACAGAAATGAGTTGTTCCAGCTGCTTGTAATTGTTATGCATCCTGTTGTACAGTACTGCAAGTGTGATTCAGTTGTAAGGTTGAATTTTGTGACGGGATAGGCCATGTTTATAATTTTCCATTTTAGACACAAATGAAACAATTTTCATTTTTTTGGTGCAAAGTTTCTTTGGTGCATCTGGATGCGATTGGGTGGAATTCTGCAACGTTGTGCCAATGCATGAACAGGGGGCCTAAACCCTGGAAGGTCGGATCCTACTGTTTGTGTCGGTTCCCCCTCATTCTCACACAGAAGGCAGTTGCAAACGCAGGTAGAGTTTACGACATTGGATCAGAAGTTTAGTCACGCTATTAATGATGCTAGTGTGAGTATGAAAATGCAAACACGTGAGCCTTGAGCATAAGGGAGGCAACCCATTTCTGACCACTCAAGTAGATACAAGTATCTGCAAGGGAGGTTTCAATAGTGGGGAAATTTTCCCATGTGCGAAAGTAGAGTTCACAAGGTTTCCATAATTTTTCAGATTTTTATTTCTCTAAATAGAATTACTATGAATTTTTTAGTTGAAGATTCTATTCCACCCATGTTGGTCATATAGACCTTCCTACTTCCGACCAAGGGTTGGTTGCAATATTGAGAGTCTTGTAGCCAATCATAATGGGCTACAATTGTGTTAGGAAGTGTGTCAACATTAATCATGTTAATCACCTCCTAATTGAAATTATTCCACCCTACAATGCCAAAATGGGATGGTGATCAAGAATGGGTTGCCTCCCTTATATATAAGTAGATTTCTTACAACTATTGAAGGTGCTTATAACACATAGGTTTCCATAGCATAGTTACAATATAATCAAAGAAAGTTTTTATAATATAGACACCTATAACATAGGTGTTTAGCCTTTTAGGCTCCTTGGCTCACAATAGCAACCTTCATTTAGTCTATTGGTCTATTCTATTAGTAAAGGGAAAATTAGCTACCTCCCAAGGTAGAAGTTCTATTAACCTTATATGGAGTAATACATTTATAGTCTCCATTAACCATACAAGTGAACTTCATTGGGACCTTAACTCCTAAGCGTTCTAATGTCGATTTTTTGGATGATGAACAAATGGAAACTTGAGTTTCATCCTCCTAACTACTTAGATGAAAGTTATTCTAATTTGTGGAGATACATTATCAAGTTGTTGTCCTATCTAGGGGGTGGATTTGGTATTACTAGAGTGCATATTTTTCTAAAATTACAAATGTGCAAGTATATCAAGTGATCAAATTGCATTAACTTTTGTTCAAAATTGGATTTCTGCCAAAATGAGGTCATAGATTTGAAGAACTCAAAAATTTCAAAAAATCACCATGTGAAGAGAAACTCATTTCAAAGCCATTCCAACAAATTTTATTCAAAAAATGATAATATTTTGCTTGTAATCGAATTTAAAGGGAATTTTGGAATTTCTCTTCCAAATTTTATAAAAAAAAGATTGGTGATAGCATTGGTGAATCTAACTATATAGATGGAATGTACAAATCAAAATCTATAACTTTTATTTGTATATCCATTCCAAAATATGCTTCCAAATTGCACTTAATAATGATTTTTCTTGAATCATCAAATTTTGGAGATGATTCTGGACGTTTAGGGGTTATGGGACAAGTGAAAACGCCAATTCCATGAAATTGGCAACATTCCATATACAATAGAACTTCTAATTAACAACACTTTCTAAAGCAACATTGATTGCCAATCCTATCACGAGTCGCATACAAATGTCATGAATGCAAATGAATGTAATAATCTCTCTAACTAATGTAATGTATAATGTGTTAGACCCATCCTAACCCAGCTCTTTATAGAAGTTCTATTGTATTACTAATGGTTTGACATTTTCAATAACTTGAAGTGCCAAATTGTGAGTAGATAAGCATTGTGCATTGCTAAGCTAGAATTTTCACTTATTCCTCTCTACACTCCCTAAATCATTTCATTTTCTTCCTTGCTTGAGGGTCCATTGTAACATTTTCGTGGAATTGTGCCAATTTAACAAAATTGACGTTTCTAGGAGTGGGATTTCCTTGTTGTCAAAGCTGGAGCCCTTGGAATGTTGGACAAGAGAGGGATACAATCACAAAATTTGGAAGAGGTATGCCAAACTAAGAATTAGAAACTTGGGCTCCGTAAGGCTGACATCTGGACACCAAGTTCTTAAATACTTGTTCTTATCAGAATCTCCAGAGTATCAAACCTCACTGAACCGTGACTCCTTTGACAGTTGGATTGTAATATTTTCTAATGCGGTTTATTTTTTTCACAAACATTTTCAAACATCCTTTTCAGGTACATGCAATATAAAAAAGGGTACTAGTACATATCATGGAGTCCATCCATTGCATTTTACATTGACCAACAGGCACACCAACAGCACCTAAATTTTGCATCTTATGATTTTGCAATTGCAAGCATCGGCAGCACTAGATTGCGTTTTTCTGTGATTCAACTCTGAAACCACAACACAACAAAAAGTCCTTTGACGCTTTTATTGAAACTAAGTTACATCCTGCCAACAGAACGCTATACAAAAAGTATTGAAACTATATCCTGCCAACAGATTTAACGGGTTAATTTGTGTGGACGTTGTATGGGGTTTCCAATATCCTAACATGAATGTGTACACTAGACCATCTAATCAGTAACTTCCAACTTTCTCAAGAATTATATCCAATTGCTTTACATAAATGTTGCAAACTAATTGTGAAAACTCCACCTGATTGGGAGACGAGAATGGCATGCTCAATAGGTCGTTCAAGTTGTTCCTTCGAAATGTTGTAGAGGAGGCGTATTGAATATGCCATAATTCCTTGAACTTTCAAAACCTTGGCATACATTGATCACTGGTCTTGTCCAACCCTAAATAGGGACGTGCATTCCTTCAGACTCTTACAAAGCCGTGTCAAGCCTCTCATACTTCCAGCCGTGCCCAGAATTACTGCCATCCAGATACAAAACAGCCGAGTGGTACCTGCAGCAACAGATAGTCCATAGTCAGAAATGAGAGGAAGTCTTCAGTACATACTATGTTGACCCGACAATACAATGAACTAAGCCTGTGAGCCTGTGGCCTTGTGGAAGAATACGCCCGCCTCGTGAACTTTCTAACACCAAATTGTGTAGGTAGAGACGTCAAACAGGCTACGTTGGAAAGCTTGCTTACTTCTTAAGGGCAGGACGGTGGGCTATAGAAAGCAAAGTGATTCCACTCCTTTGCAAATTCTTGTAAAGGTTGTCTTCCCCATCTGCACTCACTGCTGACGTACATTCATCCAGCACAGCAAACCTGTCCCACAAGGAATGATGTTTTACAACTAAGATGAACCAGATGCAATAGGGTGTCCAAGTGATTCATAGCAATAAAGGGAGCAATCGATACACCACTTATTCCAATTAGTGTCACTACCTAAACCAACTTAATACATTTTTACTAGAGGAATGTTTTTTTTCCTGGCTAAGTTTGTAGAAGCCCTTCAACACGACAACGACTAGTCAGAGCTAAGCCAATACGGTAGGCAAGAAAAGATATTTCCAGTAAGAAGCTGCACCCTAGAGAAAACTTGGTAGTGATTAAGGGTAGGTTCGCACTTGGAGTTGAGAGTGGTGTTAGCTAAAGTGTTAAAAATGCGTTTGATACACCTCTGGACTAAATTCACTTTACTAACACTACTACTAACACCTATTGCGAAAATGCCTTTTTAAGTTCAGGTAGCGACACTACATAGGACAAACAGTGAAGTGCCTACGTTCATCCGTGTGGCCTAAGTATTGTAACGACCACTTAAGAATCCCAAAGACACACCACTCGCAAATTGATAATGAGCATTGTACATACCTCGGATTGTGGTACAAGACACGAGCAACGGCCAATCGCTGCTTTTCACCTCCAGACAAAGTCTCTTCCCAGTTCTGAATTGCAGATTTGGACAACAAAGTCAGAGAAAGGGGAACAAAGAAACTACCCCTCTCAAAAATAAATAATACTTGCCCAATTCAACTCTGTGGTCCCGATGGAAGATCATGAACCTCTATAGCAAGTCCTGACTAGAAACACGAGATATATTAATGCAACAGAAATCTGGGCACCTGCAACTGGTCAAGGCCATCTCCACGATGAACAAGATAGCCAATCTCTGTTGAATCCAATGCATCCAACACTCGATCGTCGTCAGGATGCTTCATGTGTTTGTCATTATTCAACGATGCAGAGCTGGACCATTTTTTCCCTTGCGTAGCTCTTGCAACAGATAAAGGGGGTGTTGGATACCGCACTTGGTCTCTAAGTGTTCCTCGCACAAGATACGGCTTCTGCAAAATTGTATACAAGTGAGATCCAACCTGGCGTATATCATATCTTAACCCCTACGTGCCCAGGATAAAAAGAAAAATCCCACTTTGATAGCTAATAGTCAAATACATTAACTTCGAAAGCATTTTTCTACCGTTAAAAAAATGTAGGATACGGTTTCTTCTTTCCATTGGTACAATTTATTACATTCTCGAAGCTCCCGAAATGACTTACTTCAACTCCTAACATCTTAGCTAAGAGGCATTGTTTAGATGAAATTGGGGTCAGGATTCTCTTACGAAAGGTTAAAAACCCAAAAGCACCTGAGAAAGGTAGAAAATCTCTCCCCGAGGTGGTCGACTGATTTCACCACTCTGTAGAGGCCAAAGCTCCGCAAGCACGCGGAATAGTGAAGACTTGCCACTGTGTCACAGTGCAACAGGTTTAGATCGTGATGCACACAAAATTGCAGAAAGTAAACCACATGAGAGGTTCACATTCTTTCTCCCCAAAAGACTTAGATGCATCTAGGAACCCAAGAAGATCACAAGGCTCTTAAATCAGACTTTCAAGACGATATATCAGTCGTACTCAATCATAACTCTATCCAAAATCTCAGATTCCCATTTTGTCTTCCAACTTGGGTACAATGCTAGCCATGTCTCCACTGCACCAGCTTATGCTAGCTGAGGTTTTGGCTGCAACGAATGAAAATATCAATAAGATGGAGGATGCAGAAAACGATTGATCATACCTGCCGTTTGGACCCATGATGATCACTGACTGGCCTGCCCGCACCTCAAAACTCAAGTCACGTACCAACAGCGACCCATCTGGAGAGTAAAGAGACACGTTCTTGAACCTGCCATCAAGATCCAGTCATTATCAATCAACTGACTTACTGATAAATAACCCCATGGACAATCTAATAAATGCTTTCAGCACTGATATCAATAACATCATACGTACTCAATAGAGGGACCGAATTTAAGTATTGGAGCACTGTATGTAGTCTTCTTGTCTAAATCATTGGTCTCCACCATCTTTTGCAGAGCAACGGCACGTTGGTGTAGGCCTTCCTTTGTGCTCAGCTGCTTCACCTGTTAAATGTAAATAAGAGGCAACCAATCAATATGTTTAAAATCCAGAACAAGTCGCACAAGAAATTACAATAAAGTCGTCATCAATAGTAGCAACAACAAAAATCCCCTATGCCAAGGTATACGAGAGAATTCATGAAGAGATATCATCACAACATGAAGGCGAAAACGTACAGATTCAAGAAGCTCTGCCACCCTCGATGTGTAGCCAGCAAGGGCTGTTACTCTTTTGTAAACCAAAACTAGCTGCCCTATTGCAGACGATGTGTTCTGCACAATGTCACCGAAATCATAACTTGAGACACTACATGAAAAATTCCGATTCCAGTTAGATAATCCAATGCAAATGAAGAATACAGGATTTCCTGAAAAGTCACATTATTTCGTGAAAACCACATCTATATGCTCTATGCCATTCAAGTCTAAAACAGAGTCAGGTATACCATCATCAGACGCATCGAACGGATATAATCGCCAGTCAGCTGTTTGCTGTCAGTGCTCTGCAAGAATGTGACAATGTTAGTCCAGCAAAACTTACAAGCATAGAAACTCCATGTTACAAAGAAAATTTTCTTTACAAACGAAACCCCAAGCGCCATACTGTGGACTCAGTCTCCTAGCATCCCTGAAAACGAAACAGATTCTTAATGATGCCTGATAAATCCTTCTTGCCAGCGCTCACCTGCTTGCTATAGTAAATAGGCGCAGCATACACGCAGAGCCCTATAACAGAAGCGGTGTACTTGATGGTGTAACCATCTGCCACCTGCATCACGAGGTCATCTCATGTGAGAAATTCATTCACCAGGTCTCCTTGACAGTATTACGCGACCTCAAGTCACAAGTCATCATTTACATCATTCAACCTCAACATAACCAAATGACATGTGATAATGGATTAAAAAATACCTGCTGAACGAATTTTTGAAATGATGACAGTCGAGAGTGGCGCATATATCGATTCAAATGGTCATTTAGTATCATCCGCTCAGTTTCTCCACCTGGTGGATCATTAAATGCTATCTCCTCCGCATTGGTAACAATTCTGATCAACAAACACACCAAAAAAGATATGAAGATATACATGCACTAAAAGGCGAGCTCAGAGATTGGGAATTTGAATGTCTAACGTTCCAAATCATCGAAGAAGCTCCATTATCTCACAACACAATCAAACGGTTAATGCTTTAAGCGAAGTACATTGCAAAAAATCGAGAATAAAAATCAAGGGATGATAAAAAGACAAAGAATTTGAACCTGAGACACTGATAACTGTTACTCTCACTAAAAAATTACCATTCAATACTATTATCAAGATGAAACTGATTCTGCAATAAAATGACTTGATCTCCACTGCAGTCTGGAGTAAGGAGGCCAACGAAAAAGTAGACGGACTTTACCTTTGATGTGCACTTCGGAAATTTCCAGCAAGAGCTGCCTCCTGTGACGTCATTAAAGCTAGTGGAGGGCTAATAGAGCGTAAGAATGTTGATGTGAGTAGAAAATAAGCGTACAAAACGAACTGGCCTTTGTACCTGCACACATGAGGCATGTAAGTAAAGGGAGACACATGATCTACTGTACGCGTAGTTATTCGATTCAGCATCCTTACTTGATAAGCAAATGAAACCCTTGCAATTCAGCAGAACAGCACATATTGATCTAGAAATGTACAGAAAGGGTGTCAAGAAACATTGAAAACAAGATGCTCCAGAAAAGAAAATCATTTTGAGAATCCCAAAAGATGAGGTTCTAATATCCCTGTTCATAAAATGACTAGATGCCCCACTGTCACACTTTCTTATGCGTTATAAGAGAAGAAGATTACGATATTTCCCTCTAAACCATGAATCTCTGCAATATCGTCTATTCATTTCAAAAAATGGAAATAAGAGCATACCCTATGTTTTTAGCAAGAGAGCGTGTAAATAGTACAATATCCAGCACAGGCTTGAATGTGTAAGAGAAAAGCTCGCTAATTGCAGTAGCAAATTTCTGTACATCCTCAGTAATACGCTGCATACACAATCCAAAACGATAAGAGTGAAGACTCGCAAAGTCAGAAACGATGAGTAGCATTTCAGCAATGAGGAGTATATTGAAAGAAGATCTAGTGACTTTAATTTGAAACTAGTATGAAACAAAAATCGCAAACAGCACGGGGGAACGTATACAACTTCATTAGAGATTCTTCTCGAAAGGACATCGCCAAAGGATTCGCAGAAATGAAATACATACTTGGTCTGCATTTGAAAGGCCACGCAAAGTAGATGCCACATAATACACACGGTTTGACAAATAGCACTCGTGCAAGTATTGGGTGAGCCTTTGCTGGAAAGCAAGGCTAATCAAAGCCTGCACACAACACACATGTCAATTTCAAGCCTGCAACACGCATGGTACCAGTTATAGAAAAAAACCCGATGGGGTAATTACAATAAAAGCCAGAGTGATACGGCCAACCATGAGGATTAATAGTTTGGTATCTTTACATAGGAACAATTGAAATTACGGAAGAGAGCACTCAAAGCAGTAGCACAGAGCGAAACCATTTGAATGCAGTTGTAGTAGATGTTAATTTCAAAACTGAAACACAACCGTTACCTGCATATATTTCAGGCCACTGTTGACTAAAGCAGCTGGAATAGCTGCCCGTGCAAACGCTGCAAGATTCGACTGGAATAAGGGCCAATCCTGTTCACATAGCAATTGCCCTTCTAGTCATAATTCAATTCCGACTTACAGCTTGAACAGTTTCAGTACTGAGTAGCCACACCACCATTCAAAAGCTGAAGATCCTGTCCATAAAACTATATAAAGAGAACAAGAAAGCCTCTGAAACTCACCTTGTTGATACATGACTGACCGGACACACCTTCCAGACCAGAGATGTAATCTGCAAGAAATATGTAAAGATCAAACGCATCAGGAATTGAGTGATTGTAGCAACCCTGTTCATTTATGAACATGACATAGAACCCTGTTCATTTCTCATTCAGTAAATCTCAAAGAAAAACAATTTACCGTCTCAAAATATGGTTAGGAAGAACCAGGGGAATGACTAACTCCCATACTGTCAAAAAAATCATCGATGCAACGAGCAACCTCCACTCAAAGAAGGGTGCATCCTTAATCTAGCCCTGTACTTGAGAAAGAAAACTACTGTAGCTTATGATCTAATATTGAATAAAATTTAAAAGTGCTTTAAGTTCGTTAAAAATTGTTAAAGTGCGTATGATTTTTTTCTTAAAAGAGCATTAAGAGTAAATTCTTATCAACCAATGTATGCAAAAAATGATCATCAAAGATATTGGAATGGTGGGTCGGCAGAGTCTACCCCTCAAGCTAAAATTACAATGCGAGGGGAAAAATCGACGCAATATTGGCGGATGCAGAAGCGGAATGGAATAGAGGCAGAAAAAGTGCCAAATAATGCCTTTCTGCACTTTTACTGAATTCGATGAATGAATGAAAGACCACATAGACAAGAGACAAACCTGTCAAAAGGGTCCGGCTAACCAGAAGACAAGATTGCACGATTACTAAAAAAGCTTCCTTGGACATCAGTGAAGGTACACATATTTTCAAAATCTCCTTTAACCGCCTTGCAAACAAAGCATTCACAGCCACCTGCACATCAAGTGAAGCTCTTTACTCAACTGCCAAAATCACCTGAGAAAAAATTCCAGGATTCCCTTTCACTATCAATGTCTGAAGAATTCCATAAAATCCCATAATTCCCTTCCACCAGCAATGCCTGAGGAATTTCATTGAGACCCTTAGCCCACCTTAGGCTTTCGGGGTTGCAAAGCTTGTTGAGCAGCTGATCGGGTATGAATTTCACATAAAGCCAGTTGCTCCTTCTGAAACCTCTTGATATTGAATTGTAACACCTTCCCACCTACAACAGCACCTCCTCCAAGTAACACCAACCCAAATACCCGTTGCTGGTGCTTGCTCAGCACCGCCATGGCTCTCATCTACGAACTCAAAACCCCTGCCACCCTTCAACCCTACTTAAACCTAGCAACTTCACTTATGCGTCAAATCCCATCGAATATTCCTGTCAACAACTGGAACCCTGCGAACACAAATTTAGCCAATGAGAGGAATGAACAAAATAATCTAATTGAAATACCCTCCACAAGGGATGCAGAACCTGCTCAATAGCTAATCAAAGCTGCCCTAGCCAAAATTAAAATACAAAAACTGCATTAAGTTGCGGACAATCCAAAGGAATTGTGATCAAATTGAGGTGATAAAAAACTACAGTTTGACCTAATTCACCTTTCAATCCGTTTACAAAGACTGCCTACCACAACAGCAGCTCAAATTGCCTTCACACCACGAACCCAAGCAATTCAAATCCAATTCTCCTCGAATGGAACAACCACAGACACGAAACACCTACAATTTCATCTTTTTCCCTAAAGAATTTCTAAAATTCAAACAAGGGTTCAAGAAGCGAAGCGCAAGACTCTCAATCGCCAATTCGCACCGCAGAAAACGAAGAATTCGCGAGAGTGCAGTAAAACAGGGAAAATTGAGCTGATCTCAACCCCTAATTATGAAACCAAACCCAAACCCAAATTTTCAAGCACTCAATTGATTGCAGCGCCGGAGCCCCAAACCCAAAATTGAAGCGATGTGAGGAGCGTACCAATTGACAGACGGATCGCGGAGCAGCGGAATCAATTGACAGAGCACGAGAATGATGGTAGGTTGTTTTGATTGTAGGGTTGGGATAGATGTGATCGAAGGGGTGGAATCGGACGGGGATTGAAAGATGGAATACGTCGGATCAAAACGGGAACGATGATGCGGGGGGAAGGAATTTTCTGGCAAGAGGAGGGGGGCGGTCCAGACTTACTGCAAGGGCGCCGCTGTGTCCGTCAGCAGTGACGGGGGGTGGAGTTGGCTTCTGCGCTTGGGGTCCGACTCAGCAGATGACGTGGCGGACACAGATCCGAGCTGGCCGAGGGAGTTAGAAATACTGGGTTGAATTAACTATGTTTAATGTGAAGTATATATATATACTCAAAGTTCAATGGATTTATATATTATTTGGGGTGGGGTGCACCGGTGCGAATAGGTAGTAGGTAAAAGAAGTTTGTGTGTAGGATATAAAAGTGAAAGTTAAAATAAAATAAAGTGTTGATTGGCAATTTGATCTATGCATAGTATGTTGAAGTATAAGAATTAAAAGGTGGATTTTATTTTTATTTTTACTTTTATATCCTATATATGGATCGAAATGTTTACCTTATTTCTTTATTTTCAATTTAACTTTTACTATTATGTCCTATAGTTACACAAGAACAGTTTTATCTATGACAAGTAGGAACTTGACACATGATCAAACTTGTGAGACTTTTTAGTGCTTATAAAATTTGAAAGAATAGAATGGATGCCAAGTTACTCATTTCCAAAAAGAATATGCAATGAAAAAAAAATGTTCATGAACAACTATTGAGGCTAACTACTTATTAACTAATGTACTCCATAATAAATAAATTATACTCAAATTCTATCATAATATTATTTATTATTAACAAGTGCTTGTAAGGTAGGTCCAATTGCCTTTCTGGACATGGAAAGTTGTCCCCAATAAACAACAAAGGGTTCGTAAAATAAGTAGTTTCTCTTGCAATTACATGTTAATTTGAACAAGTTTTGGCAAATCAACAAGCTAAAATAGAATTTAGAAGTCATAGGCAAATTGATCCAACTATTCTAGCTTTCCTAATGAAATGGATTTGTTGCCTACTTTTGTTTCCAAGGGTAGATTGGGGCTAACTTTATCCTAAAATCAACCTTCTAACAAACTTCCTATCAAGTCTCCTTGAAGAATGAAGAACAACCATTAGATGAAATCTAGCCATTTAGAAGACTATGAGTTCTCCACAGTGGGGAACTCGGCGAACTATGCCACTTCAGTGTGTTGATGTGGTCGGGAGGCGGCCACATTAGATTTTTTTTTAAAATTTTTTTTGTTCGACTTCTTTTGCAATTTCAGTGCAAAAAAATGATTTTTTCAATACTTCCTTGATAGAGTAAGAGTAGATTCTATTTCCCTTTCAAAATTTGTACTTATGTATTATAGATAAAGAACATTTTTGTTAAGAACAAAAATATGAACTTATAGAGAGACTATGATGTAAAATATCAACTTATAGAGAGAATATGATGTGAAAAACGTCAATAGACGTTTGCATAGGTTTGTAATATGACACCAAAACTGAAGAACAAAGAACAATGATATATTCTAGGTGGTCATATTCAGAGAGGTAAAAAGGAATGGGAGTACATCGATAACTAAGAAACAAGTTACAAGTGTAACTATATTGAAACGATAAGATGGTTTCAACAAAAAAAATGGGGAATAAAGATAAAAACCATCATGTCAATATTTTTTTTTAAATCAAGAAGAATAAACATCCAACTAGTAAATTGGTCGATATGGAAGAGCCTAACCAGTATAACCAAGGTCGAAATACCAACACCCTTGAAACTAGATGGATCTCCAGTGACCCACAATCAACAGAAGTGAATTAAGTAGAGACGTGTATAAATGAATTTTTGAGTAGAACTTGAAATGGGATTTAAACACAAAACGTTGTCAACAACTAGTATCTTCAACCACTTGTAGAGTGAAATAGGAGTTTTTGAAAAAATTCCCGAGAGGTGGTAGTCTTCACCTGTACCCATGTAAACCAACAAACAATTAGTGTGCCAATTAACGTGTATGAAGTGTCTTCAGAGTACCACTACTTGTTATCGTAAAATCACAAGAAAATAATTTCAATCCTACTCATAACCAATGTTAAAACGTGTAAGCAAATCCAAAACAAACCATATTTTTGTCACAGATTTAAACAACACCTGTTGACCGTTGTTCTGGGAACCAAGTACCATGTTTAGCAAATGCAAATCTGAAATGCTAATCTTAAATCATGACCTCGTAAAGCTAGCACACCTACAGTTCTAGTAAAATAGGAAGCAAACAGCCAGAATGTCCAAGGCACAATGACTCATACGTGTAACATTTCAAAAAAAACGTATAGCTTTGGCGGGATATGGAAGCAAGGCAACCTGGGTGCATTCACATAGCCTGTAGACAGCCTTGATAGGCGGCTTTAATTCAATAGTTAAGGCACAAGCCCCACCTAACCGTCAAATATACTATATTAATATGGATGAGTGAGAAGATATACCATGGTATATCTGACCACCGTATAAGGAGCAAGGGGAAGATCAAGGTTTGATCAACTGTCATCCTTGAGTTTAGCCCATTGAGAAAAACGAATGATGTTGGATCTATTGCTTGGTTAACTTGTCCCTAATACGGAAAAACTAGTTTATGTGAACATATGCTAGCATAGTATTTGCACATATAAAGAATAAGCTTTTAAAATAGTATGATAAAAGAAGTATTTATCCCTATATTTTCCTTTGAAGCAACAATAGACATGTAGCAAAGAATTCACAAGTATACTTAGAATTCATGTCCAAAAATGAGTTATCGATACTTCCCTGATTGATTCAAATTCAGGGTAGATTCTATTTCCCTTTCGTCAATCAAACTCCTAATTGGAAATAAGAAATAATTTTGCTCTTAGAACACAAGTTTTAATTTCATCAATCCTTATAGAAGAGCTCAAGTCCAAATATTCAGCAATATTTGTATACTTGTCTAATTTGACCAAGAATCTGTAAAGACAACAATACTATCTTAAGTAGTCCTAGCATATATGGCTTACAATCATGGTTGGTTACCATCAGTTATTCTATCATAAATCAGAGAACTGATTTATCAAACACAAATAATGAAGAAGAAATAATCCCTTCTTACGATATGTCTCATCAAGCATTTTTAACTTAACGTTAATACATAAAGTTGGCCAGCTACAGTAATTGATCATTGATCCCTGGAGGGATTTAATCGAGAAAAAAGGAAAGAGCGACAGTTTGAAATACGAATTCAAAACAAAAGTATGAAACTCTAAATATACACGACAATAGAAAAGTTTCTCCAACCAAAGCCTCATATTGAAAATCCAGACAAAATAAGTTGGTGATATATAAGCGTTTCAAACACCAGTAACCATAGCTTGAAAATTTTGAAAAAAATCCTTAGGAGGTGGTAATCCTCACCTGTACCCATGCCAAACAGCAAACTATTAGTGTGCCATTAGACGTATACAAGGTGTCTTAAGATTACCACTACTTGTTATCGTAAAATCTCCAAAGAAAGTATTCAAACCAACCTAAGAAATCAAAGCAATTTCAATTTGAAAGAGTTGGTAATAGAATGCTATGGAAAACTAAAACAATCAAACACCTGTTGGCCACTGTTTTGGGACCCAAATACCATGTTTGTAAGCTTGTATCTGAATTAGTTGTGTTATCCTTCAAGATAACAACACACTACTCTCGCCTTAAAAATACGATCAACAAAACAAGGCTTACTTTAGCAAACACTGTTTTTAGTGCAATCCAGAATGCACAAGGCAGAATGCCAAAACGCAGTTGAAGCTAGCTCCAGCATGCAACGGCTTACCAAACTATAATTATTAATAACCAACTATGAATTTAGCAATTTAAAGTGCATAGCCCAAAATGCCGTCAAATCCTTTCTTTTAAGGAGGTATGGTAAAGGGCACCAAGGGATCTCTTAAATTACCATATATCTGAATTGTCAGAATATGGTCAACAATATATTTTGATTAAGTTATGTCCAGCTAGTCCTGAGAAGGTGAGAGGTACAGGTGGAGCTTATCATGGTATCAAGTCTTCAAAATAATCAGAACAAAGCTCATCTTTATACAAAGAGTTCTTGTTGGGATATATGAATAAATTTATAATAAATAGACCAAATAAGTTTATATATTATGAATTTTTATAAAACAATAGTAGAATCTTAAAATCACTAGGAATCAATCCTTGAAATTTAAGTCTAAAATTTAAAATAATAATAATAATAATAATAATAATAATAATAATAAAAATAAATTATATATATATATAATTTTTTAGTCTTTATGATGGCTAACAACAATCAGCCGTTCCCTCACTACTGCGGGAACAGCGTAGGGGACAGGGCTAAAACAACCCTCCAAAGCTCCTGAAAAACATCTAATGATTAGAAGAAATTTGGACCCTACATAGGGTTGCAATTATAGAAAAATAAATTAATAAATAAATTACAAAAAATATTGGCCCATGTGATCACCTTGTGTGTCATATAGGACTGGGGACTAAATTTTTGTAATTTAAAAAAAATAAAAAATTCCCCCCTAGATTTGCACATTTGTTGAAAGTCGAACAACCCTCCCTAGTCCCTACACGCAAGATTTTCTCTATTGTCTACCATTGGTTACAAAAATATGAGATATTACAAAATAAACTTTTATTTTTTATAACTCTTCAATATTTTATTACCTAAAATGCATGCAAGCTTAGAATGACTAAAGTTGGATATCATAGGAAACACAACAAAATCTCCTCTAAATTAGGGGATAAAACTTCATTTGAAATTTGCATTTGAAAAGCAAATTATATGCTACTAGATTTTGTCCCTTGACTGTCTACCCATTCCATGGGTTATTTTTAGGCTCTCTTCTCATTCCATTGGTTTTGCCCATATATATTAACCCTTAAACGTCGAAGCGGATGTTTTGTGTCCAATGGATGACAAAGAATCTCTCTATGTACGATAGAACTATGACTATTCATCCTCGGAATTTTGTGAGGAGATGGTAGGTCTTCTATAGTAGTATGACTTCCAATGAATATTTTTTATTTTTTTTAAAGTAGATGATGTCACTGGGTGATTGCAAGAAACACTTGTCCTATTCTTGTCTTCTTGCCCTTGGACAAGTGGTTTTGTGCTCATAACTTTGGCATCCTTAGTCCATTTGATGTGAAATTTGGAAGGAAGGTAGATGCGGAAGTTTCAAACATTCCTTAATTTTTTCAAATTTTTTCAAATTATTTTACTATTTTTAACCTGCCCCTAATTGAATGTCTACTTTTGGCCATTTGGGGGGGAGGTAGTACTATTTTCGACCCAAAAATGCGAATTGGAAGCCACAAATTGGATATGTTGGAAGTGTACTATGTTTTCAAAGATTGACAAAGAGTTTTTGTAAAAATAGCAACATGTCGGTTGAGCACATGGGGTCAAAGTAATCTTCCTTTGCGTGAAGGCTACAAAGAGGGAAAAAATTTCCTACATGAATTTTTTGGTGCAAATGGGAGTTCAATCTTCTCTAGCAAAATTTCTTCTTTTACGAAATTTTTTGAATTACTAAAAATGAAAAAGTTAACAAATCCTTTTTTTGCTATTTTCTATTGTCAATGGCTTATGTAATACTCTGCAATAGTCTATAGTACTACATAGTACTGCATAGTACTAAATCAATGGTTCAAATTCAAAGACGCATTGATGATGCTCAAAATTGATAGGTTTTCTTAGTATAGCCAATCCTACAACCAAAAATTGTGATTATGATAAAAAACGTGAAGTGTTTCTTGCAATCACCCCACACGGTTCCAAAAGAAAGGATTTCCACATTCACCAATCCGTCCTCTAAGGGTTAATTATTGACAAGTCAAATCCTTATGTGTACACGAATTATTGTATAGATTTTGCAGACTCTAGCTACTCTGTGTTTTTGCTACTGTAGCTAGCTAGAGTGTAGAGTGACATTAACTGGAGGGGTTCCAGGATTGACCTACATGCATTACATGATTGTTCAAGGTTTCGTTACAAATCCATTTGGGTTCTCCAAATGGATTAAGGTATACTAGTCAAGGTTTTAGAGGCTGCCGTAGAGCAATTTTTCATCGCTGTGATCGATGCCTACATATAGAGATTCAACACCGAGGAATACAATAGTTAAACTTTAAAAATGAATCTTGTTCTGGAATCAGCTGTCTCTAATGATCGATGAACATATATATAACTTAGGTGGATTGTTATCAATGTACGAATGAGGAGTTGTTGCTACTGCCTACAACCGGTACATGGCCAATTAAGCACTTGAAGAAAATCCCCCTCGCATACAATTAATGCAACTGTCTTAAACCGTGCAAATTCGAACTCCTTCAAAGGTAGTTCAGTTATCCCTGAATGCATAATTACAACTCCGATTCCTGGAACATGGTGGAAGTTTGGTGAAAATTGGTCTCCAGTTCCAAATCAGTAACTTACTCGATCCCAACTCTCAATTCCAGCAACTTAATTAAGCTTAATAAGTCTACGCTGATTTCCTAATGGATACATCGATCCACCAGTTCTGGCGTAGAGGCCGGCCTGAAAATTTACTTCCAAAGGTTCCAAAGACAAATTTCATTAGAGGTACCCACGATCGAAGAGAAAGTGTGAGATCGATCTCAAGCACTGGACAAATGGTTTCTTTCGATTCAAACGCTCGCTACCATTTCGAATGTGGGTGTCTAGAGAGGCGGCAGCCTGATCGAAAGCTGAGTGCGCAGACACATCATTCACACGTCAGTAGGCACATACGCATGGAGAGCAAAATGTCAGGAAGTAAGTTCAAACCAAAAGTATACCGAAACAGATCTAGCCTTTCCGCGCGCATAATCAGTTTTTTATTTGTTTATTTCACATCTGGAGCAGCCAGTGCAGAAAGCATTCTTCAATGAAGTAGGAGGTCCATAAAGCGCCTATTTAAGAGCTGAAAATCAATTTGGTCAGGAGGTTAAACTTCTTGAAAGACAAATGGAATTGGCATCTAACCCTAATTCATTTCTTCTTTTTTGAAGCTTTGTGGAATTAGTTATGAATTTTTGAAGTTGAAATGTAGTGGTCACTAAATTTAAAAACACAGTGGCCCACCTCTTGATATGTACATGATTTGTATATTGTTGGTGCAATGAGAAAGCAAAATATACCTGTGCGTTAGAGGACGCTTTTGAGGCTTCGAGAGCTTTATGGACCTCCTACCTTGAGAGTCAAGAATCTCTTTTCATCAATGGGAGGTCATGAACACATAAAGTGTTGTGGGCGATAGCTTGTTTATTCGTCCAAATGGAGTGATCGACACTACTCTTTGAAGGTTTTGGAGCATCCATTTCATCCATTGCAAAAGCAAGAGTATGTCGTCACATATTCCCTTACAACAGATATGTATCGCTTCTGAGTGATAAATTACTCCCCAAAAAACAAAACTCGTGCTAATGCCCTCTATGGAGTCCATTTGTGACACACACAGACACCCCGAAAATGTGCATCTCTGGTACATTATCTCTCCATAGAACATATACTTTGGTGTCTACTGATCAACACTTCACCCAAATCTTACAGACTGAGGATTATTATATGGAACAGAAAGACTCGATTCAGTGATATCATTGAGTATGCTCAAGAAGGATTCCTGGATCTCAAGCATTGCCTAGTAAGTTCATGAACTGGATTTCAGAATTTTTTGGATCCAATGATAATATATTGAAGGATGAATAGATGGTGGCAACTTGTGTTTTTAATTTCAGCCAAATGAAGTAGCTGCTCAAAACATATTTGCATTTCTCTGATTCCCGGCACTGGGCATTAATTATTAGCATTTGAGACTGCTTTTGCACAGATTTCTGGGGTCTAGCTAGAAATCTGTCGAAAATTTAATGGTCCACCCACACTTTAATTTTCTCTCGGATTGTCAGTGATAGTTTGGCAAGTCCAGAGTAATAAATAACTGTAGTTGGAATTTGGGGAATCAGAAAATTTATAATGCAAAACTCACGAACCACCAAGATGATGAAATGCGAATACAAAACGGCTTCAAATATCTGTGATTCAGACTGAGTAGCCACTTTCATCATTGGACGTAACTTCGCATGAGGTTCACTCTTCAATCACTCTTCCAATGAAGAGAGTTTGTCACCTATGTCAAGGAAGTGGGTAATAATTTCAAAGTTGAAAACTTTGTGCATGGACAATGATTAGAAAGTATTCATCTTCATGCTTTCAACCGACTGAAGACTTCAATTGTCTTCCTTTAATTAAAAATTCAAGAGAAGGTGAGATTTCAAAGTATGTATCACTCCAGTAACTTCCTATTGGTCCTCACATTCCCACGTTGGAAGCACTCACCGTTGAAAGTTTTGGCATCCTCTTGGAATGAACTCCGGGTTTAAAAAAAAAAAAAGAAAGTTTTGGCATCCAACTAAGAGAGGTAGATGGCTAGTTTTTCCTCCTCTCATCTTTTCCTTTTGATATCACATTTGTCAATATAATAAATCTGAATCATTGTATACAATTTCCGTGATTCTTGGTTCTACAAGGAGCATTGCATATTGGTTTCAGTTCAAATTAGACTTTAGCTTAGTGATGGAAGTTGTTAGAGTTTTGAGAGCAATAGGACTAGATTTTGAGAATCTCCAAGATTGTGAGAATCTCTTCTCAAGATCTCCTCTAAAAGAAGATGGCATTGGATTTCCAACCTCCCTTCGAAAACCCTAGTCTTGACACCCTCTATTTACAAATGAAAAGTAGTTTAGTGAACTAGTAGTCCTACTATTTAGTGTTTTGTACAAGTTTTGCTTGATAATGTATCAAATATTTTAGAACTATATTATTTTTGATTGAAAAGGATCCTGAAGATAACCAGTTAACCACCTAGAACCAACATCTTGATCTTTGTGCCTAAGGTAAGAGAATAGATGAATAATATATGCACTTTGCATTGGCAAATGCTTACGAATCTAGGTGCAAATAGGTGAAGCTATGCAAATGCGTTATGGCTTCAAATAAGTATGTCCCTACAATATTTCTTTGAATATCATAAGCTTCCCTTTGTCGCTAGAAATTCCCGTGGATCATATGAATTTCTTGGGTTCGGTTCTTGAGACAAATGTCCTTACAAACACAGCATACTCCGTATTTCTGTATCAAGGAAAAAATACACACCTTTTGGAGCGACTTAATTATTGAGGTGTCATATCGTTCTTCTAAAACCCTAAACAAATTTATTTGAAAAGGCGATTGAACTGGAATACAACAATCCAGCCTCCGATCCATGGCATGATGACGTTTGAATGATAATGCAACACGACCTTAAGCCAATAAGAATGACGACGAGCAACTCAAAATTCCAGAAATATCGAATGTATAAGATTCAGCACAGGCCAAAGAATTCTCAAAACAAAAGTGCGACAAAGAGGTCACATTGAGATCACAGAGGGAATCCTCGAACTGGTCAATGCATGCTACAACATTTCAGAGCACACAAATTATTTCACAAGTCTTATTGAACGCATCTGACCCCGCTTGCAAAAGCCAGAGACAAAGCACACGAACACTTCAAAACAGCTGTGCTATCATCCACAAAGTACAATCACGCTTGTCACCCTCGTGTGACAATTGAGATGTCCATGGACGGGAATCATTTGTGGCACTGGCAATCAGCGCAGTTGCAGTTCGGTCCGCACTTGCAGTCGTTCTCCGTATTGTAGCTGCCAATACCCAAGACACAGGTGAGTGGAAAAATACCCCTGTCGTAGTCCGAGAAAATCAATTTCAAAGTTCTAGAAAATAACTGAATCGGAATCAAACATCAGCAATTACTCACTTGCGGAGGCCACCAAAAGATGGTGGAGACATGGTCCTCCCGCACCTGTCAATCATGCATCACATCCAGGAAGTCAGAGATCATATGTAAACAAGAGGACGAAGAAAACGAGCATGTATTAACTAAAATAATGTAAAACCGGTATCAGCAAATTAAATCACTTCAACCTCTACAGTAGAGTCGAAACCACGTCAAACAAACAAACCAGTTGTAGGTAATATATCACTTCACAAAATAGTCAAACATCAGAAATTGCTCACGGATCCAAAAACTATATAGGACCGGTGCAGATCTGAGGTTCCAAACGAACCCCCGGAAAGAGCCAATCTCTTGATATTTCACGAATTTAATGCTGTACTCAGGTTTTCTGACTTTTAAAACAATCACAAGTCTTCAGCGCACGCTAAAATTCTTTGCACCTGGAATCTAAATCTGTCTTGGTTTTGAAGGCGTTTATCATCTCAGCATCATAACTTCGTGACAACTCTCAACTCCACAGTAATACGATTCCTTCGTAATGAAGCTCCTTAGTTTACTTTTTTGAAGGACTGAAATCTTACAGACAGCATCAATTTCATCCAGAGAGGTTAAAATATCTTTAAGGTAACAGATGAAAGCAATACTCAAGAAATCCGGCCTGCCAGCACCAGTTGGAACTCGCCAAGAAGGCAATACTTCAAATCAACCTTCACTTCATCTTGTACAAGAGTTGCAAACTAATTCTAACTAAAGCTTCAGACTTGTACTTTCAGCGATACTGCACCCTCGATCGCCACACTCGTGGCCACACGGACGGCAACGTTATGACAGCTACAATTCACAAATCATGCACAAGATTCACCTACAGGTACCAAATCACCAGAACCCGGCACAGACTACAGTTATATTCGTTAAAATTGCGTGTTACAGAACGCCAAAATTTCGCCATTTTAATAATGAGCGCAGAGCTCTAAAATCTAAGACAGTCTCTACATACTCAGAAAGTGAGAATTTCTTAAAATTTCGCCGTTGTAACAAATACGACGAATACTAAATACGTCCGCTTAGAAAACTAGAGACCTGGAGATCATTATTCAATCACATCCCGTAGTCATCCTTGGCGGAAAGACTACAACTACCATTACGCATACAATTAGTTCCACTCCGACGACAAGGACCTATTTAACCAAAAGCTCCATCAACCGACGCTCATATCATCAATTCCTCCTCACAAACTAAAAAAGAACAGGGAGAAACTCCAAACTAACCTTCAGAATTCACTGTCAAACCTACAACAAAATCAAGAAAATCGAAACTCCAACTTCCCGACTAATCCTACCATATCATGCACTGTCACTGGGCTCTACAGTGACAGTGAAATGGTGTGAAATAGTAATTCATCAGTAGCTAAAAGAACATGTGGAGGCTCAATGTGATGAGCACGGTGCAAGAAGGAAGGCTACAGAATGTTATGACAGTCGCTACCGTAGTTCATGGACGCGAAGCTCAAAACGAAAAGGGAATTCAAATTTAAATTAGGCACGACCCCTCCAAACAGCAACTCGAAACCTCCACGATACGGCCTCTCAACGGACACGAAGATCAAACCAAAAAAACTCAATTTCTACACGAACTTTCCAAACAATTCAAGAACTTACAGAAGGAAGCCATTTCAATTGCACAGAAACAGAAACAGACAGTACTTAAGACTTACGAGCAGCCGGAGCCGCACGAGCAGTTGGCCCCGCAGGAGCAGTTGGCGTTGCCGCAGCCAGACATGGTGACGATCGGCGAGTAGGAAATTTGCAAAGAGCTAGATGATGAAAGCAATTCGCAATGACAACTAGCTAACCACAATAAGACCTTCAATGGGGGTCTGTGTCTACGGCCTTCTTATACACGCCTTTCACGTCTTCCACAAGAGCAGGTGGCAGATCTCAGCCGCAGGTCGTATCTCTGATCCGACGTCACGGACTCACGATCGTTCGGTGGAGTGTCTGGAGCTTTTGTTTCACTTTCCTTGTTTGAAGGGATTTGGAGGAGAAGATATTTCCAGGTTTGTTTGTTGGTTCTGTCCAAAGGACAGAGACAATGGCATCGACTCTGAATCTGAGCTTCCAAATCAAACAACCACATTCACACTGCATAACACGGTTAGGGTTTGATTGGAGTGGAGATGTGGAATCTGATTGGTCGAAAAATTAACCTACTATAGAGCCTCATGGTTACACCATTCTTGTATTTTCTTTTGGCAAAGAAATGAAACAGTTTTTGTTTTTTTCGAAAGAGGAACCAAAATACAATAACTCTACTAAGAGAGATATTTCCAAGTTTCCAAGCAAACAAGGTGAAAGGGGGTGGTCTATTGTAGGTTTCTATATAGAATTGTAATGGGGTTCAAATGCTACACTAATTCTATTGTGGGTAGTTTGGTTGCGCGCAAGTCAAGTTGATTTTATGGAAGTTTGTCATAAGAGAGAAATTAATTCCTATAGTAAGAGTTCAAGGGAATGTGGATGTAGCTTTTAAATGGTTATAGCAAAAGAAATTATGATATGAGTAGAATCTAGACATCAAAACTTCATTTATGCAATTTTTTATTTTCTTCCTTTCCCTTCATGAACTCATCCTAAACCTTGCACAATAAATGCAACAACATCAAAAAGGTTTCATCAAGGTTTCATTTAAAAGATGTTTGGATGTTATTAGAATTTAGCAAGAACAAACGAATGAAAAATTGTGACTAATGAAATTGTCACACATTTTGCATTTAATATAAGAGATTAGGTTTGCGAGTTCTTTTTGTTTCTTTTTGTGATGGCTATTGAGATCTCCACAACTATTGGGCTTCTTGAGGCAAGTACTAAAGTAGCAAACACCCATAACCATCAATGTACCCATATTATGATTGTAGAGTTCCCTTAAAAGTGTTTTCAAGAGTACCTTGAAACCATCTCCATGCTTTATTGTGGTTGGTGGCATGGGCTCTAATTTTTTTAGATTTTGGTGCAAGAACCAAGGCAATTTTATTAGAGTGCAATTTAGGGTGCCTTAGGGAGTTCTACTTTGGGAATTCATAGAAATTAGATGCCTTATTCAAAAATTCTATCTTTTGTAAATTCATGATTTTTAATTGCTATTATTGAAAACATATTTTTTCTAGAAATAGGTACCTTCAACTATGTTGAATTGCTTAAATGGACAAGTATGGCTATTGCTACCATAGCGTGATCAAAATGTACAAAACTAGTTCTCATTTGAGTGTTAAGGCAAAAAAACTAGTAATAATTCAAAAAAATTTAATTACAAAACTTTACATGCATCTCCACAATATTGAACAATTTATAGATTATTTTTTTTATTATTAAAAAATATTTAAACAAGAATGCCATTTGCTTATGAATGTTTCTAATTGAACTGCAATTTTGGATTAATAATTGATAAAGAGTTTTTTTCAACCAATTATTATATTAAACAATGAAAATCAAATGAATAGTTGACCAGAAATTGAATTTTGGTTTATTGAATTGAAATTTGTCATGCTTCATTGAAATTGTAATGCAATTTCAAATTTTCATGGCTTTCAAAATGCCAATTGTATTTTACAATATTCAAAATTTTGTGAATGGCTCAATCAAAATACAGAACAAAAAGCACAATACAAAATCTACTATATGAAAAGCTACTAATGAGTAGATGTTTAGATTTGGGGGAGAAGAAAGGACTTGCTAGACTGAAAACACTCCAACTTAATTTAAATCCTTTTAGAGGGATAGTTTTTCATTTACCCCCCACAACCGCGATGTTTTTTCAACAGAAATTGTCAAAAACTACCATTGTTTAATGCATTGCCCAAAATTGAAAATAAAAATATTTTTTTGTTTTTCAACCATACAGAAGTTTCGTAAACTATTATAATAATGAGCTGAAAAAAATTCAATCCATTTGACCATGTGGATTGAAAGATTATAACATTTGAATTGAGAAAAACAATTTTTTTCATTTTTGCAAAACATGTCAATAGATAGTGAGCACTCTTGGAGTAAAATTTTTGCTCTTGATGAAGTTGAATCTCTCTACCATTGAGTTCTAAGTCTTGTTAGGCACACCCATGCAACATTTCAAAAGCAAATATGGAGTCTAGTTTACTTTAACCACCCTATAATGCAAGTAGTTTAATTGAATTGGAAGTACACTTTTCTTTTTGTGTTGTTTTCTTGTGCAATGAAAAAATTTTGTATTCAAAATAAAAATAGTGAAAAGTTAAAGACAAATATTTTGAATATGGGAGAAGAATTTCAAGAACTTTGACTTCATAAATTACAAGCTATTTAGGCTTGAAGTTAACCCCTAAAGTCCCAAACATGGTTTTTTGGCATTATAGATATTTTGGGCAGCTCACTACAAGCTGAATTTTCCATTTTTTTCTTTGAAATTTTGACACAACATGTGGTCGAGGAGTAGCTTTAAGGCCCAAGAATTTTCATAACTTTTGGCTATATGGTTAAAAAGTTATTGTATGATATGTAGTTTCTTTCCCAACTTGAGCAGCTCGGGCAGATCAGAAAAAATCACTTTTTTCAAAATTAAAAATTTGAAATTAACTTTTTAGATTTCTATATATGTGGAAAGCTTTGAATCATTCCATTTTGATCAATAAGGTGAAAGTTATGAGGAGTTTTAGTTTGCGGTCTATTATGGATTCTCTATTCTAAAATAAACTTTGAAGTCCTTCATTTTACTCAATTTTCAATAGTTTTTGAAAAAAATAAAATCGTAGGATGTAGATTGTTTATTACAGCATTACAAACATTGGGATTGTCATTTTTCAAATCCATAACAAAATTCTTAACAATTTAGTATTTTCAATCATTATCTACTTCTTTCTATTTACTATTTTTTTCCTATATGTTGTATGATTCCAAATGATCTGAAATTTTTCAAGCATGTAGCTAATTTGCCTTGAAGAATGAATTAAAAGAGACACATCCATTTTGGACATTTTTTCAGACAAATATGACCTTGTGGAGAGCAGCTGCCTGGTTTTTCACAGGGACAAAAAAAGGATTTTTGCCAATTCAAATGCTAATATCTTGCAATCTATAAGGTGGAAATTTATGAAATTTTTCCCACATGTTCTCAAACCAGCTTACTACAAGATACCATGGTTACATGTGTCCAAAAATGTTTTTTTTCTAAGATTTGGTTCTTGTACTAGAAATGGCAGTTTGTGAGCGTTTTTGGTGAAAACATGGTCAAAAACCTTTAGGGGTTAAGAGAAAATGTTTTCTCACACACCTCCCCCCTTGGCATAGTTAACAAAGTTTGACTCCTCTTAGAAATCAATGTAATTTTGAGAACTAAAATTTTATGCCATATTTCATTTGTTACATACTTGCTAAACTTCAAAAATTGATGAAGATTTTAGCAAAAGATGCCCTAATTTCCCGAACTACCTTAATTTTTTCCAAGCAACACATCTTTTAATTTAGGCATACAATCAAGAAAAAAATATTGTATTGCTAACAAGGGGATATATGTTCACTCCTTGTGTGAAAATTTTGTGAACATCCAACCAAAATTGACTTCATAGGATCCTAACTAAGTTTTCAAGTATCCATTGAATGGGCTTGATATTGATCCTTTAGAGGTTAACATATCTAATTTATGAAAATTTTATATCATGTATCCTATGCTTTATTTTGGATACCAATAATTAAAGTAGAAATATAATTTGGTAAGCATAAACTTCTTGTAGGAACCTAAATGAAGAAAAATTATTTTATAGGCTTGAATTTGAATTCATCTAAGAAATTGTCAATTTTTTTAATCAACTAAGTTATAATCATGAAATGTTGCCTTCAATTTTCTTACACCCTTTGAATTTATTTTAGGTTTCATTTAAACTTTTGTTGAAATTTCTTTTAATTTGGAATGACAACAAGTCACATCTGCATAAAATCTATCCACAAATGCTAGGGCAAGAAGAGGATCAAAAGATTTTGTGCACCTCAATTTGAAAAAATTAACACTATTTATTAGTTTACACAATCACTAAAAAATACTTTTATGAAAGTATGAGATAAATATATTCTTTTGGCATAGGAATTTATAGCATTTCATTTCATTCACATGTACCCTCTAAAGCCTTTCAGTAACTAGAATGGGATTTTGCAAGTTTTGGTGTCCGTGTCTTATAATTAATTAATTTTTCAATATCTTAATTGTCAATGACTCCTAATCATCATCATCTTCATGTTGAGGCTTTGTATTATGCAATTTCAATAAGTATCTCAAAGATTATAAGTTTCTTCATTCAGGGATTAATAAAAAACATTTGGTCAACTTAGAAAATTTCATCAATCTCAACATCTTGTTGCAAAAATAATGTTTGAAGTTCTTCTTCAAATTTCAAAATTTTAATATTTTTGAAAAGAGGATGAAGATGAAGATTTCCTACTACAATATTCTTACCATTAGAATTGATGTTTTTCAATATTTATTTCAATTATTAGAAACTCAATGTTTCTTAGAACTTTATTAGAAATAAAAAGTAATTTTGCTAGTTTTTTTCATGTATTTTCAACATACTTCCTTGAGAATCTCTCCTCTAGTTGTAGGACATTGCATTTTAAGAAAAAATTGAATGGTGAAATTGAGCTTCTTGGATTTGTTGAAAAATAATTGTTTTTGAAATTCAAATGTCACAACTTGCAATTAGGGAATTTTTCTTTTGAATTTTTTGGAAAGGCTGAACTTCAATAATTTAAGAAAAAGATCATAAGCTTGGATCATAAGATCATACGATCTTAACCTACTAAAAAGATAATAAAGGTGAAGGACTTAGCATTGTTTTAGGATAAAGTGTTATCAAGGCATTTATTATAAAGCTTGAAACAACCAAAAAACACTTAGGAGTTAACCCTTCAAAGACATTAACAAATCATAGGCTTGTTCAAACTTCACTAATTTTCTATTTTAAAACAAAAATTTCAAATTTTCAATTTTTTTTTCATATAGCACTATATATCTATAGTTTATCTTCATTTTTTCATAATCAAAAATGTTAAAATTAATTTTATATGATTTATAAAACGAATTCTTTTGTAAAAATCATAGTAATTACAAAATACTTTAGGAAGTATGAAATTTTGAACATAAATGGAGATTATACTGAGAAACATCATGGTGTAATTTGCATACTACTTGAGCTAACACGTAGTCAAATTGGATTGACAAATTTCAAAAACATTGTATTCAATTAAGCTTTCAAGATGCTACCTTCAAAGTGTCACAGAAAACACAATTTTAACAATTTAAAAAAACCCAGATGCAATGAAAATTAGATTATTGGATCAATATCTTCCTTATTAAGCTTTAAAACATTAAAAATCAAGAAATATGTGAAATTGAGGTTCGCTTTTTAAAATGCCCCTGAAGCTTGCGAAGTCCTTTAGGGGTTAAATTCTGAACTCACACAAATCTAATACAATGTGAACTTGTGGTTGCAAATATGGGGCATGGTGAATCATCCCCCTCACCTTATTATACAATACTTGCATAGACTTTGAGGCATATTAATACAATTGTGTCCAATATTCTTACAAACTGACTATTGTTCCATTCAATTTTTTTTTGTAATATGGAATGCAATTGGGCATGTTTCGTCTTGCATAATTAACATTCAATTCTTACGCAATTGCAATCAAGCATACGGAATTTCAGTTTTAGAAGAGTAAAATCCCACTTTTAGAGAATTCTTTCATTTACTATACATGGTTTTACATGATAATTGATTGAAAAACATTGGTGATTCCAATTTTTTTTCAAATTCAATTGCGTAGGCATGTAAAAAACATCCATGCGCACATATTTCCTACAACAAGCATCTCCAATAAAGTTTCATAATTCCTTCTATAGAGATTTCAATATTGGGGGGACAATGCCCAAATTATGTTAAACAAATATCTCTTTATTATAGATATATTTTGCTATTTGATCCTCACAATGTAACTAATTTTGTACATTTAAGCATGATGGTGCAATTACTTTGCCAAAATCTAAATAAAACATAGAGATATCTATTTTACGAAAATTGGATATTGTCATCCTAACTTTGAAATCTCTATAGAGGGAATATTTTAACTTTTTTGGAGTTGATTGTTGAAGGAAAGATGTGTGTACGAATGTTTCCTATATATCTATGCAATCAAATTTTAAAAATTCATAACCAATGTTTTTCAATAAATTATCACATAACACTATAAATATTAAATGAAACAATTAATCCAAAATAGGGGTTTTCATTTTTGAAATTGAAATTTAGTATTCTTCATTGGAATTGTGTAAGAGTTGAATGTTAAGTATGCAAAACATAAAATGTCAATTGTATTCTATGTTATGCAAAATTCTTTGAATGGCACAATAAGTAGTTTGTAAGATTATTAGACCCCACTATATTGTATAATAGATGCACACAATAGACATGTATATATGGCCTAGAATGATAACTAACATGGGCACCCTGGAATGCACCATTGACCTTAAACCACCACCTTTACTATGTTTACATCTCTAAAATCAATTATGTACCTACTAGTTGTATGCATATTGTAGCCAAAGGCAAGAGATAGGGGAAATGTGTGCATAATGAATTATAGGAACGATCATTGTACTCAAGGTTTTCATCAAGAACCTTGGATGAAATTAATAAATGATACTTCTCCTTCATGAAAATGTGATAAATTTTGTAATAGTAGTCATGATAGGGGTTATAACACTGCATATTTAATATAATAGATTGGTAGAAGAAACTATTTTAGAACCAAACTTTGTTCCTTCATAACTTTTGCAAATGCTATCCAAATGTCACGTTCTTTGGTGCGATGGAACCTCCTTTCAAGTGCCAACAAGAAACTCAATGAAAATTTGATTAGTCTACTAATAATAACTAGTCACAAAAGCAAAAAATAAACATAAAGGGGACACCAACCTTATTGACTCATTTGTACCATTTTAGAACTATGTTAATTTTACAAACCCCTTTACCTCAATCAAACTCCTCCCATCATCTTTGTGTTTCCACCTTTGGATCAACCTTCTATATATCAAATCTTCTCACTAGTAAAGTTCTAAGGTAGTTTGCTCTTAAAGTGACCATGTAAGGGCTAGTTTGCCATTTTTATGGGCATCTATGGACAAGAATATTTTTGGTTTATTTCTCAGAGAAAGAAAAATATAGGTGGTTTCATATTTTTTTTCAAGCATTATTGAATTACTTATGAATTTTCAAAGATTTTTCTCCTAGGTACCTATTTAGGATAATAGATTTGGCAAAAAACATACACATGTATCCTATAAAGAGAGATGGAAAAACCAAGAACAAGCATGGGGAGTTGCAATAAATGTAGGACATTAAATCATGCCCATGAAAGTGGGCTTGGGCAACATGGCCTAATGTATTCCTCGGCCTAGACCATTGGACCTAACTGACCGTGCAAATTGTAGGATTGCAACCTAACAAGATCACAACCTCGACAAAAGTGAGGAGGAGGACAACCATCTACATCCTTCCTAAGGTGACGGGTTTAGGGTGGCGGGTTAGGGTTCCAAGGCCTTCTTTTAAACTATGAACTAATTCACATATCCCACGTTGTTTGTTTTCCTTCTTACCACCCCATATGTATATAAAGAGTTGTCTTTTCATTTCAAAACACAATTCATGAATGGCTTTTTATAAAAAGTAAGGTAAATGTGATGTCATGCCACATCAATGTGGGCGCATTTGAAATGGATAATTTGATGTCTTGCTAAGAAAGATAAAACTTGAAAAAAAAATTTAATTCTACTAAAACAACATTTTGTGATACAATTCAAACAACATTTTTTTTAATTTGAAAAGGACACATAAAATTCACCCCATGTCCATCTTGTTGTCTATGATCTATCGATTATAGAACCACTTAATGTTCATTTTTTTATTTAATTCTAAGGTTGATTCGAAGAAGGTGGGCACTTTAAGAACAAGTTATTATATCATCCTGAGTTCCTGACTCACAATTTCTGAAGTGAATGGTATGCCTGGTGCAATAAAATGACATCCTCCATCTGGGTTAAACAGTACAGTAAGGCTTAATTTGTTACAACATCAATATACCATCGGCATTCCTTCCTTCATAAGCCAACAATAGCCACTATTGATAAAAGGGGAAATGCAAAATGGTGGATGAGCAGCTTGGCTTGCCTTGGCTGCTGCTTATGTTATGTAGTACAGGCACCCTCTGTTGTTGTTGTACTACCACAATGTAGTACAAAACAGTAGAGTTGTACTACACACGCATACTCAAAAGCTCCACAAACGCGGCCGATTCCATGGCCACCCAGCCTCTAAACAAGCACCATTCGAGGAGTTAACTTACCCAGGTTGCAAATTTCCATTGTTTTAACCAAATAATTCAGTGACATTCACAATCATTCATCCAGTACCAGTACTCCACTTGACATAACATACCAGTGCCACTTGCATCAAATCCACTGATCAGTGCTTGAAATTCAAAAACGGCTTCATGGTGAAATTGAAAACTTCAATGCTTCCAAATTACGTATAAAATAAATGGGTCATGTACTACACTAGCTTCTGAGAAGCTTCAACTTACAGTGATTCACATTGCAGGAAGAAGAACAAGTAACCTGAACAAACAGAACAACAAATTAATCATTCTCTAACAGTTCAACACTTTTGTACCTTGCTTCAAGAAGTGTCACTTGACAGATTCAAGCAGTTAGGAATAGAAGTGACTACAATTGCAAGTCCTGGAATTCAATGCTACTAATTAACATGCTCATAAAACTTGAATGGTAGGAAAGCTTCAAGTTAATCCCAGTCTCTGGTTATTAATTACAGAGGTCCCAATCATAGGGATGAACTTGCCTGCTCAAGTGACAGATAGAACTTACACGAAGATAGACAGCTTCAAAGATTTGCAGTCACAATGATCCTTACTTGCTGTCTATTTGTACTTTTTGGGGGGGATCATGGTTGCGTGTTCCACTGACCCTTTTTCTTCTGCAAATGTTACAAATGTGCATTGGAACAGACTGCAGTAGTAAGTACATGAGTAGCTAAAAAGTCAAGGCGGTTGAATTTCAAAGACTTTTGGAACAAGTTATCTGAATGTGCTGAGGAGATTCTGTCTGTGGAGAAAAATAACTGTAGAGATGAGATAAGAACTGATGAGATTGAAGAGGTGCCATGGATCAGCAGAAAACAGCATCTCTTACTGGATACGTGCATGTCACGAATTTCTTGTGTGCAAGAAAGAAATCTCTAAGTTATTTTTTGCCCATGATTCGTGTCACATCCAACAGATTGCACCGCTTGTAAGTTGTAAGTTAAGTTAGCTACGTGCACAGTCAGCTGCATGAGTCATTCTCAAAGACTAACTTAGTGTTGACTGGTCCCTTTGATTCTATCCCTGTGGAGGCTTGGGGAGTGAACACACTCATGACACTTGGAATGAAGACATTGGGAACAATATTCATTTGAAAATTGAGTTCTGTTGTTGTAACAACCTGTATATTATATTTTAAGAATGGTTTGCATTTTTTGAAACCGACAGACAGATGTGCTTCAAAGTTCCAAAATTGGGACATTCAAGTGCACAGAGCTCCAGATTGAACTTGGACAGGAGTTCAGATCTGAGTGACTCATTTCAGGTTTCATATGGTGTTTGAAAAAGTGGCAAAGTCTTTGAAATTTTGTCATGTTAATAAACATGATTATCATTCTGTCCATTGAACTAAAATTCTAAACCCTAAACCAAACGATTGAGTACATTGAAAATATGTTCAATAACAATGAGGTTATTTAATAGTGTGCCTGGGTTGTCAGCACCTCCTGGCTACTTGTGTGTGTGGTTCTTTGTGAGGAAGAAGACAAACCAAGTCAATTGCAAGAGGAAGAAAAGTGCAAAATCTCTGTTGAAACAACATTATAGGAGGATGTTGTTCCAACCTACAATTTTTGTTGACATTTTGTAACAGGATGGATTTTGTTTGCACTGGCATGCCATTTGTCTATGACATAATGAGTGCCAGTTACGTCACAAATTCTGCATCTTAGTTAAATTCATCCCCACATGGAGATCGGGAGGGCGTTACCCCTGGGGGTATAATTACATGTAACTATACACACACCCTTTTGACTTTCTAAGAATAGAAAGTCAAGGGGGGGGGGGTGGTATAGTTATATGCTGAAATTATACTCCCATCAGTAATGCCCTCTTGATCTCCCTGTGCCCTTCGCTAATAATCCATCTCTCTACTATGTTTTGACTTAGTTTCTTATTGTGAATAAGTTACATTTTTTCTTGAGAATATGAGTTTGTAGCAACGCTCTTTGTAACCAGTTTATTGTAGCTTTGTTATACTTATTGGGAATCCTGTTGCTTTTCATTCTCTGCAATAGCAACTAAAGATAGGGTGAGTGAAAAAAGTTAGATTAGACAAATTGTGGGACTGACTTCTCTACAAAAATTAGATCATTTTCAGTGAGAAGCAACAAAGGTTTGGAGCTCTGTAATGGAAAATGATGGGGTTCGCCATAGTATTACATCCATATGCTCTGTCCTTATCTCAGATTTGGGATGTTGTATAAATCGAAGTAGAATCTTCAATAGAGGGCACAATATACATGTACAATATAGGGCACTTGGTATTCCACTGGGGATCCAACAAGAGGCTGCAAAAATTTCAATCATGAAGACTTCATAATTACTGCATTTTTGCAATGGTAGAATTTGATGATTAAAGCACTACTCCATCTTACATGCTTACATGTGAGTAAGTTGTGGACTGATTCCAAACTCAATGGAACCAAGTTCAAGCCATAGGAGCAGAGAAGTAATTTTAGTAAATTTTTGGTAAATTTTTTTGTAAAGGTCATTATTTATAATCTTATGTCTAGGACCATACTAAAAAAATTTACTAAAAACACCCCTTTTTCTTGTGGTATGTTCATTCCATGTTCAAGCTCTAACTTACTTTAATTTCATATCATAGTGTTGGACATACCTTCAATGCTTTGGTTGGATTTTGGTTGAATGAATGTGCACAAAATGAAATGGTTTTCAAGGCTACAAATTATACACTCAACCATGATTCTCTCATTAATAATGCACTATCCATTTATGTTTTGAAAATTTGTCACGTCATGCACCTACATTAATTAATATATTTGACAATTTCCACGTATTAAGTTAACATCCCAATTGTTCCTTGAAGGCAATGCCAATTCCTTATTGTGGAAAACTATAGATGTTTGAAATATGATGTACATCCTCTGGACACTTCAATAACTATTGATGTACAATAAAGGTAGATATTTATGGGTGATTGCAAGAAACACCTGCTAGTTTCGTTGCGTTCTTTTTTTTGGAGCACTATAACTTTTGAATTATGAATCGGATTCCAAAACCAAAAAAATATTTCTAGATATCTTTCTGGTTATTGTAATCCTTATTTTTCAGAAATTTTAAAAAATCATTTTATATTTAAAGTCAATTTTGATAATTTGTCACACTTTGACGTTTAGGAGTTTTTTATACTATTGAGTGGTTTAAATTAGTGATTTTCAGCTGAAATTTCTATGGTATAATAGTTTAGTAGGCATACATGTGCCTACCAAAGGAAATCTAAAAATTCATTATTTTATATCCTCCACGTTCATGCAAATAGGCCTCTCTTGCGCACGCAATTCTAAACAATAGAGATAGTTTTGAACTCGTTTTTTTGCTCAAATCTCATCATCAAAAAGTCCTCCCAAATGGCCAATTTTTAGTTTTCTTGAAAATTGTTTTTCCTATTATCTACAAATTAAAACGTCAAAGTATGTATTTTCCATGATATATTTTGGGACATAGAATTCTATCATGGAAAATACATACTTTGACGTTTTAATTTGTAGAAAATAGGAAAAACAATTTTCAAGAAAACTAAAAATTGGCCATTTGGGAGGACTTTTTGATGATGAGATTTGAGCAAAAAAACGAGTTCAAAACTATCTCTATTGTTTAGAATTGCGTGCACAAGAGAGGCCTATTTGCATGAACGTGGAGGATATAAAATAATGAATTTTTAGATTTCCTTTGGTAGGCACATGTATGCCTACTAAACTATTATACCATAGAAATTTCAGTTGAAAATCACTAATTTAAACCACTCAATAGTATAAAAAACTCCTAAACGTCAAAGTGTGACAAATTATCAAAATTGACTTTAAATATAAAATGATTTTTTAAAATTTCTGAAAAATAAGGATTACAATAACAAGAAAGATATCTAGAAATATTTTTTGGGTTTTGGAATCCGATTCATAATTCAAAAGTTATAGCGCTCCAAAAAAAAACACAACGAAACTGGCAGGTGTTTCTTGCAATCACCCTTATATAGTGTGATGTCCATTAATTAGTATAGGTCCCCTTAATTATACCCCTATTTTAGCGTAGAAAGGGTTGAGCACTTGAGGATACTCATATGAAGGAGATCAAGAGCTCTGACAACTTATTGCACTTGTTTGAACTTTTCATTGAAAACAAGTTTTTCATGATCAATTGGTCTCCCTAAACGACCATATATGGTCGATTTGAAATTTCAGGCCCATTATTGTGTGGGTAGTTAAACTCTTGTGACCGTTTTAAAAAAAATTGGATAGTTTTGAAGGTTAACTATATAAAATTTTCATTTTTTCTTGAGAGAAGTACATATTCAATTATTGAGAGGTCTTCAAAGGCATATGTGTACTAAAAGTGGAGTGTAAAGCTTGCTAATTTTACTTCATTTCTTTGCTTTATGCAAAGCTTGACAATTTTGTTTGATTTGAGATCTAAGAAATTGTACTTATCCATTTGCTTTGAGAATAGTCCCAATGAAAAGTTTAAAGTCTTTTCATGATTTTCACCATTGAAAATTTCAACATGCAAGTATTTATTTGAAGCTATTTGCAATTTCTACTTAAAAACAAAAATTGCATTTCAACAATTGCAAGGTGGATTGTGTAATGAGTTTGATGTTTTTTCATGTGAAATTAAGTTTTTTGGAAGTGCATGTTAGTGTGCTAATACTCTTTGAAGTTGTTCATGTTACCTCCAGTTCCAAAAAATATTTATATGCAAATTTTTGAAACATTGTGGACAAAGACAACATATTAAAAATAGAAAATGTACATTTCCCTTGGTATAATATCACATTTCCTAGGAAATTTCGCACTCAAAATTGGTGTGCATACTAATAAACAAGCTCTATTAACATTAGTACGGTTAGATTTGGAAAAAAACAACAATTTACTTCATCGAGGATAACTACAAGCAATGCTCTTTTTTCATAGTCAAAACACACTTGAAAAGGCTTGGGCACTTAGGGGTTAACCCCTGAATGCCCAGAGCATGTTTACCAAAATCTAGACCCTTCTCAACTCATTCTAATCAAATTATCACCCAAAACAAGATCCACATGAATTGACCATTCCGATTGGTAGTGGAGACATGCCCGGAGTTGTAGGAGAAAGGACAAATGATTTCACCATACCGTTGAAAAGATTATAATAGTCAAACATGGCAACCTTTCATTTGTGGGAGGCCATATTTGGGGCACTGGGGGGCTTAGGGGTTTCATTTTTGGACTCTTCTTTAATTAGGAATCCAAGTCTTGAGAATGTTCCAATTCAAGTTTGTCTTCACAAATGTTCAAATTAAAATCACTGTATGCTATCGTCTGCGTATCTTAAAGCTAGAGGCACTTGAATGTAACCATCAGTTTTTCAAGCTGAAAACTAATACATTTCGGCAGCAACTCAACAAGTGGCCCTATTGGTCCATATATAATACTCCGTAACATTTACAGAAACTCCAAAGATCAAACTGACGGGGAAATTGATCTCAATGAAACGAGTGAAGAAACTGATCTCAGTGAAACTGACCATACCCAATGTCGGACGGGTATGCAAGCGTTGCATTCGACGTTCAAGATCGACCGGTGGAGCCGCGCTGAACGTGCAAGCGCTGCGCTCAATGAAGAAGGCACGAACCTTAATTAATGCGGCTTCTTGGATGATGGAAAGGCGCCGTCCCCAACGGTCGGAGGGAGAGAACAAACGTGGCGGAGAAGAGAGCAGCAGCTGGCCGGGCTGCTCGACTGTTGCAATTTCCGGGCTTTGTTCGTAGGCGTCAACAGTGTCTTCTCCCGCGGTCAGTCTCCAAATTCGCCACTGTTCACAGCCCGACTTTTTGCCATGGTGACCAACTTGTCGTTTTAAAGGTTAATGCAAGGAGATTTGCTTAACCCTGTATAAACGTGGAGGACTAGAATCGAAGTGTCTGTATTGAAATGTCCTTGCCGTGTCTGTACGAAAGTCCTGGAGGGCATTATTAGAGTGGCTGGCTCCCCTTGCTCGACAATGTCTTCTCTTCATTTCTCTTCTAGCTAGTGCTCGAAACTACAAAAGCCTTCTGTCATTTGGATATTGTATCATTGGAAGTACTCTGCTGCTCTCACTTCTCCTCATTTGGGTAGCTCTTGCACGCAAGAGCTCTCCATATAGGTCCCAAACTCTGGCTGTCGATTTAGCGCAATCCTGCACGCCGAAACTAGTGACATTCATCTGCACGTGCTCCAAAAAATAGGACTGGTATAGATTTACGTTCAAGGTTGCGCACCCTGAAAAGTGATAATATCGTCGAACTCCGTCGATTTCTCGTCGAACTCGAAATTGACGTTACCGACAAGCAACTCTCTGAAGCAGGTACGTCAAGTAGCACTTATTCAACAATAAATAAGGGAATTTTCGATGTTATGTGCACTTTGCTATTAGTCTTTGCCATTATTTCGAGGAAGAAAAGGTTGATGTATTTCTTTTTGGATGCAATTAGATGTGCCTCTCAATCAATTCTCTTCACGCTGGTAGGGGCTAATTTGTTCAAGTTTTTGGTGATCGAAGAGCTTGGACCGAGACAGTGTAGGTGTTGAAGGAGTAGTGCTTCATCTTAGTGGAAAATTTCTAGCTTGTGCCATGAGACGAAATTCTACAGTCATTTGGTCCTCAAGGCTCTTAGTTCCTTTCTGTCACTACAATTTGAATTGCATGATGACACATGTATAATACATGGCAGAATTATATACCTTGCTGGCTTAAGCTCTGAACCTTGCTGATTGTGAATTTTTTCAACTCATGGATGGCCAACTACTGGGGAACTAAATGGAACTCAAGGATCAAATCTGGAATTTTGCTTTTAATGCTCTTTTCTTGTTGCCCATTGCTGCCTTCCAGGTCTTGGCCATACTAATTTTGGTGGATCCGTACGAGATTGAACTCTTAGGATATTGCAACAACCTGACAAAGAGCAGATCTTCGATAGTTTGTTAAACTGACTGGGTTTCGGGAGCCAGAAATTGTGACATTCATCTACAGAAAGCTCTATGGACTAGGACTGGTATAAATTTACATTTGAGCTGAAGATGCAGAAATCTGCCAATTTACCAACGTTGACAGTGCAGGAGTTGATAAACAAGGAAGCCAAGTCTGGAGTCAATGACGCGGAAGTCCTCAACTCAAGATCCTCTGTCTCTGAAGGTACATCAGACTTCGTCACGTCAATTCAAGGTGTTGATAGTCATTCTCCTTGCAATATTGGCTCAATTCAGGTCTCTTCTTCGAATTACTTCTCGGCAGGCATTGACCAAATGATGCAAGCCAAGAGTGGTTATAATAGCGACGTTGAGTTTGAGATTGCATCCTCCAAAGAACACTGGAGCAACTTGAAGTCTGTGGATGTCAAGTCTGAAGTCCAACAGACTAATTCCGAAGTCTTTCAGAGGCTTCAAAACGAGTGGGGAGGTTTCTTTTATGATTATGGGGACAGGTTGAAGCTTGGTCGTAAGATTGCCGAGGGAGCCCAAGCCGACATTTTTGAAGCAGATGTGGAATATCCAAATGGTAACAAGGTGGAATACGTCTTGAAAATTTTCAAGGGAAGGTTCACTCTGCAGGACTTGCAGAAACAGTGGCCTCGTGGTATGCTCCGGAGAGTTGATGGGGGTGGGATATTGACCAAAAGAGGTGGATTGCACTACGATGGAACCTTGTTACCTGATGGAAGGTTTGCGTTTCGGATGCAACGAAGTTGGGGTGATTTGCGCTAGCTCATTGAAATGAAAATGCAACAGAACGGAAACCGATGCATGCCCTTCACAGAAGAAGAGGTCAGTTGCATTCTGCTAGACATTGCGGAGGGGATGAAAGCTTTGCATGAAAGTGATCTTGTCCATAGAGACCTCAAAGCCTCCAATGTTCTTGTGTATCCGTTTTGGGGAGTGAAGATTTGAAGTTGTTTGATCCAACATTGCACAGGTTTTTTTGTGATGTATCGGATTACGAATGCACAATGGGAGTGGTGGGGACTCGGTTTTGGAGAGCACCAGAGATTCTTGCTGCCGTGAAAAATGGTGATGTCAAGCCAGAAGTATTCACTGAAAAATCAGATGTGTATAGTTATGCGATGACATGCTATGAAATTCTAACAGGCTGCATTCCATTAGAAGATGTCGAGAGAAGTGATTATGATTACGTTGTTTGTGGGGGAAGACCATAATTGCCTGGAACCATCAAACCTGAACTCCAGATGTTGCTCCAGAGGTGTTGGCATGACGATGCTACAGAAAGACCAGCTTTTCAAGAAATTTTGGACATTCTTAGACAGTAGGTGGAAAACACAAAAAATCAGCTCAAATTAAAATACATATTGTCAAAACCACATGCGACCAAATGAAGGAATAATTATACCATTTGGTCATTTGGTCATTTAGATAGAAGACAGCCGCATCATTCTCTCTTATGATGGTCATCAAGATAGAAGGCCACTTTTCTATTGTGATTTTTTTTATTGTATTGTATATGCAACTGATATTTTAGCACCGTGTGTTTGTGTAAAATCAATGTCTTTAAAAATAAACAAGAGTTTTGATCACAATAAGGTGTAAATGTAGCTCAAATTAACCTTGTAAGGATGGGTAGTCACTGTGGAAATCATCCTTTTGGAAATAGTGTGAGTCATTCACTTTGAAAAAACTCAAAACTCAAGAGCACTCATTAGAGGTCAAATAATTGTGCATTAGAGAATAAATGGACCCTCTAGAGGGTTGTCAAAAAACCCTCAAAGACCTTGAAGATTACACTTTATTTTGCTCTTCCACTAATTTTTCTCCTATTGTTGCTTACTTTATGTTGATATGTCAAATGATTGTTAGTGTTTAGGGTGGTTTAAAATTGAAGGTATTTTCTCACTCTGATGCACCTTCACCCTGATTATTAAACACCATGTATCTTAGGATTAGAATTCATAATTAAAAAATTGTACTGTGATGCATCTTGTACTTTGATCAAGTTGTCAAAAATAAAAAGGGTCAAAAATATTCCAATTACCATCTACCATTAAGAAATTTTTTGATGGCCTTGTGAAAGACTTACTTCTTTGACACGTGGTGAGGATGAAGGGCGAAGAGGTCATTTTTGTAATGAAATCAATTGTCCATCATGAATCCTTAAAGGGTATGGAAAAAGCTTGACTACTCATTGTCAAAACATAGGAATTGTGCACAAAAGAGAGTTTCAGACCTCATTTTGGCATAGAAGAACTTTTTTCAAAAAACTTTGAACTTAGTTAATGTGAAAAATCAAATTAATTTTCATCTCCAAAAATCCTTTTGTGATTTCAAGACTCCAAGAAAAAGTTATAGAAGTTACATATAAGGTAAACTTGCCTATGATAGGCAAAATGAGTGTTTTGCCTTGTTACAATTAGCAAAAAAACTCAAAGTTTTTCCTTACAAAGACGTTTGTGAGGAAAAAAAAAGAGCAATCAAAATTTTATTTTTCTAACAAAGTATGAATTTCTTATGAATTTTTGAAGTGTGATAACTAATTGGCCCCAAAGAGTCTGTAGACTATCCCCAAACCAACAAAAAGTGTACACATGATGGCCATCCTACCACCTAAAGCAGTCAGAATATTTCCTAACATAGATACAATATTTTCTAACATGGCCAGAACATGAAGAATTAAAAAAATCACTTGCTTTGATGAATTTACATTGAAAAGCTAGAAGTTCCTAAAACATGCACTAATAACTCCATCACCATCATCCAAGCCATTGATTTTGGTCAATAACCAACCTAATGTAGTCCCAATCTTATTTATTAGAGAAAATTTGTCATGGATTGTTGTAAGACTCTAATGGGTCATTTCCTAGGTACTTGTCATGGGTAGTTTGCATGTCATAGGGAGGTTTACCTTAGTAATTGTAGATATTGAATAATTTTTTTCAATTTTTAAAAATTAGTTTCAAATTTTTAAATAGCCCCAAATTGAAATTTGAAAAAACCACATGATGAAACTCCTTGAAGCACCCAGACTTGGTCTAATGGAATTAAATGTTGTGTTTCTTTTGTACTATTCTTAGTTAAACCTTATGCTAACATCCCTATTCCCTTCTACAAATTGGGGTTCACTTTATGATTGACTCTATTATATGAATAAGTTATGAATTTAAAAGAAAAAAAACTTGAACTTTACAAGGGTTGAAAGATGATTGTTTGGAGACCTTTGACACCTCTTTTGTCCTCTACTTAAGTAGCTTTAATGCCAAAGTGCCCTAGGGGACCAAAAGTGTCCTCACATAGTCTAGAAGTCCAATTCCAAGTGCTATAACTTTTGCATTTCATTTTTGAATCCAATAAAACTTGTTGTAAAATCTGTGCTCTTTATTTTAGTTTGTGTGGTAAAATTTTTGGACCAATCTAAGATAAATTGATTTTTTGAAAGCCATTCCAAGTTCACAAGTTCAATTTGAGTTCACCAAATTGCATTTGATGGTTGCAACTTCGGGGCCTGTATTTCCTTCATCCAATGTTTGTTTTTAGTAAACTTTGTTGGAGTATGTTCCCCTTGAAGTCTAGTTATTGTGGTAAATTTTTCATGTCAATTCAAGTTGTTTTGAATGTCTAGGAGCAATTCAAAGTTTAAAATCTAGACATTTTTGGATTATGGTGAACTTCAACGGCTTGTTTCTTCTTCATATAGTATCTTTTTCTAGTAATGTTTTTCAGGAAAGTTGCACACACTAGTCAAGTTTGTGTATATAAAATTTCATATCAATCCAGGAAGTTATGAGTGATAGAGATGCATTTTAGCTAAAGTAGGTGCAACCGTAGATGTGTTTTTTGCAACTTTTCTTTCTATTTTTTGACATTTCAAAGCCATTTTGTAGACACTATGAGTCAATTAAATGATATTTTCTTACACCAATGTGTTTGTACTTTGGTCTTGAAGCTACGATGTTTTAAATCCAAAAAGGCCTTGGGCATTTAAAGGTTAAGAACTAAAAATTGGATTTTTCCTATCCTAGGACAAAATCCAAGGTTACTAGTATAGGGATTATTTTGGGAAAAGGTCAATTCCTCTGTCTTTTAAGTGTCTAGGGTCACTTTTAAAGTAGGATAGGTTGATATTATATTTGTTTGGCAATTTGTCATAAAGCTCACCTTTTACCTAATTGAATAGTTTTAATACAAGTACACTTCAACTAATTTGATTCAAACCTCATTACCAAATCTAGACCTATTGCTAATTAGACAACAGTAACTCACAATTTGACACACTAACCAATTGTACATTGTCAATTTGCTACAACTTGGCTAAACACTTTTTTTCAGCAAGACACAATGTATATCTGGCAAACCTAGTCCTAGCCAAGCCTTTGCTAATTAAAACCAATTATCCACAACAATTTGTCAAGTTCAATTAATAAACAAATCTTGCAATTTGCTATGGACAAACCACAAGACGATTTACTTATACCCAACTTGAACAGATTAGTCGACTAGCAATACACAAACAATTTCCAATCAAGTAAAATGGCCATTAATAATTATAATTTTTATCTTCTTCAATCGTTCTAGAAATAATTCACTTAACTTTGCTTCATGCAATTTAACTTCGATGGCACCCAACTCATACGTCAACTTGGGAGCTACTCTACAATCTTTCTCAAACATTGCCATTTGCATTTCAATGGATTGATTTACTAGATCAATTTGCCACCAATACTTTGCAACTAGCCAAATGGAAAGGCGCACTCCTAGACCTCGGGCAATCTAGTGGCGTAAACACAATTAATTGACAATTTAAAATTCAATAGGAATCTATAGATTCACAAGGTACTTACACTAATGCAATTCAGCCATCTCATACAAGGTAAATTGCAAATAATCAATAACACATTATACATTACAAATACACTCATTTACAAAGAGGAATCAATTGAAGGTATATATTAATGCAAATTGTCAATGAGTCATATACGCTAATTTGACATTGATAAGAACTAAAAACAAAAGACCAATGACCCTAGCTATATAGCTTCAAAGAGTTGCATGACAACTTGTCTAATAATTGATCTAAAAAGATGCAAAGCCAAATAGCCACCCTTCTAATCCTACCAAATTGCCCCTTTGAGATCTACATTAGGTCCTTTTTACATTTGCATGAATTATTGGGCAATTTGACTCTTCAAAATGGAAATGGAATGACTTGACTAATGTAAAAAGAATCAAAAAGAAGAAAAGGCCAATTATTCAAAATTTAAATGTCTACAAGAACATCAAGTATTTCAAGTTTATGGTTCTTCTAACAAATGTAAGCAAATTAGAGTTCAAAATTGAGGCCTTGCTTTGTTGTTCAAGCTATTATCATTTGAAGCGATCAAATCGAACTAAGAAAATTAAGATTGACAAGATTTGTTCTACTTAATTTAAAAATTTTAAAAATTAAAAAATTAAAAGAATTATTGCAATTGCAAGCTCTATGTGTTAGAAGCAATGTTGCACAATATTGTGTGTATTTTATATATTTTTTCTTCTTAAAATGTTTCTAAATTTTAATGAAAAAAATATTTTTCTTATTCTAACCTTCAATTCCAATAATAAACAAAAAAAAATTGCAAATTATTCTATTATTGATTTAAATTGAAAAAAATATTTTTTCATTATTGACTTTAAAAAGTCAAAATAATTTGATTTTTGCATAAAAAATTATGAAAAAGAAAATTATTCAAAATCTAATATATTAATAATTTAAAAAGACAAATTTAGTTTGGTGGTAGCATTTGACTTGAAGGTCATTTAAAGGCCAATAATAATTAAATTCCAAAGTAGATGAACAACCATGAACTATAGAACTAAGGATTATGAACTACAAAACTCTAGCCAACATATTGGTTGTATTGAAGCCAATACATAGTTCCATAAAAGTAGTTACAAAAATAAATTCATCCATTCCTATCAAATTGTCTAAATTCAATGGATTGTGTCGCCTCACACAACATATCTAGTTAAACCTTGAAGAGGACTCCAAATAATTTGAGATAGATTATATAGGATATACTACAGAACTACAAAAGCATATCTAGCCAAAAGCCAATATATTTTCAAAGAAGTAGTGATTAGAAAATTCCATCCCAATCAAGTTGTCCATATTTGATGCATTACTCCACATTATAATAAAACTACCCATGCTTCTAAGAGGACTTCAAATAATCTTAAATAGGTTGAAACTTCTATAAGAGACTAACAGAATAATATCAATGGAAAATTTCATTACGTGGCATCATTTTGTAACTTTGGCACTTCTACAACTTTAGACCACATGGTCTGAAATGTATGCATGTCATACATGTCACTTTTATAGTTTAGATTGAGCCATTGTCGCATAGTAAATGCATACATTATGTAAAATATATTAGCAAGTTGATTCAAAGGTCTTTTTTAATGGAATCTCAAGAAGCAAAATATATGACACTTTTTGAAACTCTATTTTTTTTACCTTTGTTAGAAAACTATTTGTATTTAGTTCTTTTATTTTTATACTTAGAGATATTTTGAAACTTAAGATGGTGTACTTGAAGTAGTTGAATGAAATGTGAAGTTTGTTTTACCTTTCTTTTGAATTTTGAAGGATTTAAACTCCACGTAGGGGATATGGATAGAATTATGGGGGATAATAGAGATAGCCAATGGATGAAATGTGGTCCATGTGTCACATTAGGGACTAAAATCCACTTGCTTAGGTGGATGGGATGGAGGATGAGGTGTAGACCCTTCTTTTTCCTTTTCATGTTAGTTTGGAGAGAATCATGAATTTTGTAGAGAAATTGTGTGTTGTGTTTTGTAAATTTTGCAATGAAATTTTGAGAGTTTATTTTTCTCTTTCTTGTGATTCTAAAAATCTATCACTCACTTCATTCAGAGTTTTTATGAGAGAGTTATGTTTGATGGAATATGAGAGGATTTATTATCTTGGGTTTGAAGGTAGAATTTTTGAAGGCTCATATCTTTTTGATGTGAAAGTATTTGTTTTTGAGATTTAGTAAAATCTATGTGTTGATTTGATAGCTTTTCAAAGAGCTATCACTCTCTTAGGTTGGAGTTAAGATGCAAAAGTTATGGGCTAGGAAATATAGTGAAGAACTATCTACGAATTGAAGAAAGAGAATTTTGATCTGATATAAAAGTTGGATAATATCATATTCTAAGTTGAAGTAAGGGATTGTAAATAAGCATGTTATCTCTATAAAAAGTCTTTACAATCTTTGTTTGAAGTTAGGAAGTGAAAGTTATAGACTTGGAGGTAGAATAGTGAGGAGTTGCCTTCGATTTAGAGAGAGGAAACTTTGAACAACTATGGAAAGTAGAAAATATGATATTTTCTCTTGAAATTTAGAAGATTTATAGATTTTTGTGATATCTTTCTGAAAAGTTATTAGACTTTTTATTTGGAATTTTGGAGCAAATTTGACATTCAACAGAGTATTATAGATTTATTTGAAGGATTTTTGAAGTTTATACTTAACTTCTACCACCTCTTTATAATTTTATAGTGTTTTATTTTACTTATATGATACTATATGAGGTTCATCCAAGTATGAATTTGACTTGAGATATTTATGGGGTTATTTTACACTTGATCAAACCATTCTTTGTATTCTAGGCTATAGACATACTTTTTGGATTAACTTTGAAGATTTTGAAAGTAGAAGACTAGTTAAATAGACTAGTTAAATTAGCTTTAAAGCTAATTAGAACAAGAACCAGGTCAAATAGACATGCAAATGTGGAAAGGACTAATAGACAACCAATTGAGGAGTTGGATTAACTTGGAAACTGAAATAGTTGGGCAAATGCACACTACACTGCATGTACCAATATGGACTATCTAAGTCCTTATTTCTCTGGGGTTTTTTTAATTCTTGTAATTTAAAAATATATGGGTCATTAAAAAAATAAAAGGACACATATTCATGATGTATATTAAATGATCTATAATATAAAAAATAAATCTTTGCAAAATTTTTTACACTCTATTTGTAAAGGACTTTGAAATGTATCTTTATATATTGTCAAAGTCCACAACATTCAAGATAAGGACTCATTGATCTATTAGGAATTCAAATATTTCGCAAAAGAAGGAATTATATTCAAATAGCTACATATGTAATCAAATATTTTGGTTTGAAATATGTAGAGTTGTATCTTTAGATTTGTAGATATGGACTATCTTATATCATTATTTTATCAGAAATAGTATTGATTTTTGGGGATACATTAGACATACTTAAAATCAACTTTATTTAAATCTTTCTTATGGAAATAATTGTAATAAGTATTTCTAAGGATGGTTTAATTTCATTATGCTTAATTTTCATTATCTTCATTTCTACTATTTATTGAAATAAATCACAATTTGATGTCATCTTTAAATTTTCTTTATATATATACAAAAGAAATTTCAAGGAATTTTTTTCATCTTTTGCTATAATACACTATCAAGAAATTATAGAAAAAAAATCTAAAAATTTAGGAATTATATGCAAAAAAATAAAATGGACTTTTATACATGTATTTTTGCCAACTTTGGACCAGTGTAGTGTGCATTTGCCCAATTAGACAAATAGACATTATAGTTAACTATGAGTTAGTTATGACCAAGAAGTATAAGACTAATCGATTGTGATTTCTTTCTCTCTTTTCAGCATTTGCACAGTGATTGCTTACCTTGTCTATTGTACTTGTGTATTCCTTCAAGCTCAATGTAAATTGTCTATTCATCTAATCTTTGTGTTTGTAACCTTGGTTAGCTAGTGATTGGCATTGTCTCTTTTATTTTCTTGCATTTGTCCAATAGTCGTGAGTTATGAACTTGACAAATTGCCTTGATCTGTTTCGTGGAATTAAATCTGTGTGAGTGAATCAAGTGATTAATTTTGCTAGTGATTGGTAGATTTTGGTATGCAGGATGTTAACCCATTATGATGTCCTTTAAAGAAATTATTAATTGGCTTACTTTAGCTTCCTCAAAATAATTATTGATATTTCATAAATCTAAAGATAATTAGATCAGAGGATAAAGTATGCTAGACTACTTGGAACATAAATATTCACATGTATGAAAATATTAAATACAAAAGTTATTAATTCATGAAAATGACAAATTATATTGATTCCTGTATTTTGAAGCACTTTCAAGAATTAACTAAAATTAGGAACACACAAAGGATTAGATATAATAATGCAGAATTTTAAAGTATATACTTCAGACTACAAGATTGACAGATTAATAATGAGGAAAATATCTTAATTCACAATTTATTAACTTTACAAAAGACCACTTCAGCACAGACAAGGAAGACCAAAGCGGCAATACAACTTAATTAGTACTTAGAGTTACTAGGCTAATTATAGGAAAGAATTAGTTAGGAAAAGGTAGTTAGGAAAATTATAGGAGGAATAGTCTTAGACCTATTTCTAAGGTTAAACGGTTAGGGTTATTTTAATAGTCCCCTATCACCGGGGAAAACTATATAAAGAGGCAAATTTTTCATTCAAACATAACAAATAAAAGACTTACAACAAAGACAAAGAGCTTAAAGAAAAAACAAGTCAAAAGAAATAAGAGATTCAAGACCTTGAAGATAATAATAAAAAGACAATAATAAAAGATCTTGTCTCACAAAGTCAAGCAAAGACTTAAAAAGCTTAAAGAAATTAAAGATCAACATCGACTCCTAGTTCATTACAAATTGGAAATACAGAGAATTAGATTAATGTAATTCTATTGCATGGAATAAAATTACATGAAGTAAAAAAGTGTGTTTCATTTGGCAACCATGCTAGTGATTGGTTTTGTTCTTTGTTTTGTTTAAAGTTTAATAGTCAAGCTACGAGAGTATTATTGAATGAGATTTTGTAAGTATAATAATTTCTTGATTTAAGCCAGTGATCGGCATGTTTCATTTTGGTGGTTAGTCTATTAGTTGAGCCAAGAAGAAGTTGAGTTCACTCTAATATATATTTTGTCAATTTTAATGCCAAATTGACGATGTTGTAGTGAGAGAAGTAGTTCTTGATCTATAAATGAGTGCATTATTTTGGAATCAATTAGTTAGTAAATGTCGTTGGAAAAGTTAAGCCAATGATTGGCATTGTTTATGTTTGGGACAAATAGCTAGTGATTGGCTTAGTTACATTTGAGCAATTGTTAGGGATTGACATTGTCTCATTGTTTCTGTTTGATTCTTTGTCAATTTGTCAAGAGTTGATTCTTGGTTGTGTGTTATACTTAGTTACAAGTACCTTCATGTCTATGTTAAATGTCAAATTGTCAAACTGCTTGAGATTGACTATGTGAGTTCATGAAAAATGTTTTAACAATTTGAAGCTTTAAAGTGGTCAATTAAGTCAATGATTGGCATTGAGTTCCTTATGGTGATGGTTGTCGTTGTATTCCAATTATTTGTAAGAGGTCATTTTGAGATAAGGAAATAACCAGTGATGTGATTATGTGGTGTATGTTCATGTGATAAATGGACAAATTGACATACATATGAGGAGATTGTTTGTTTGAGAAGTGCAAGACAAATTATCTTAGTTGTACCTAGGGCTTTTTAATTCATTTTCACTAAATTGCATGAAAGGCAAATTAGTTTCGAGTGTCGAAGTGCAATTGGTGACATGGTTGTTTCCATGGGTTCCATTTATTGGTGACACTTTTCCTTTCAATGGAAAAAGATCTATTGATTTCATAAATTTCAATGTTGAGCAATGAACAATTAGATTTGAATGCTCGTTGTGAGGATTTTTACTAAAAATAGACATGTCAAAGTAATAAATATTATTGTCAAACCTAAAAATAATAATGTCAAAAAACAAAAATAGAATAAATTCCAAAAGAAATTTGCAAATTTTTTATTTAAAATAATCAATGGTGCGATAAAATGTTGCACGAAGGGACATCCATTCATCTATGTATGAATGAACTTCATCCATGTCATACATTCATCATCCATCCAAGAAAGGCTTCATTTGCACATTATAGTACATATTAGACTAGAAAATGGACTGTAATTTAAAATTTTTTTCTTACAAAAATAAAAATTTACAAAAATCCTTGAGATTTGCATTGTTGACCACAAAACTAAAGAAATGTAACAATCAATTTATAGTGGTTCATGAATTTCTTTTTGTAATTTAAAAACCTTTCATCTAGAAACATTGACTTTATACACCAAATATTTATTTTTTCACTACCTCTTCATGAGCCTCTCCGGTACCAAAGAGGCTTCTTTTCATACATTGGATTCAACTTTTTTTTTCACAACCTCTTCATAAACCTCTTCAAAATATGACTTTTGCTTCATTGAAGATGTTGGTTAGTTAATTATCTTGAGAATATGTACATTCTTGGACAACAACACTAGAGTGTGAGTAAGGAGCAACAAGCCAACAAGCAATGAGTGTTGAGCAACTAGCATTAAAATTTGAGTGATCATTAAGACAATAAGAATTTTTTACTAGAAATAGACATATCAAAGTCATAAATTATGATGTCAAACCTTGAAGTAGTAATTTATGTATTACTAAAATAGAAATTATTCAAGTAGAATTCAAAAAAGTGAATTTATTATTGAAATTTTTTAGTTTAAATGAATTGATTTAGCATTCAAATGTTGTAGATAGGGCCAAGAATGATAGCCTAGCTTCTCCTACAACAAAAAGGTATTGCTATAGAAATGATGTGCAAATGAATTCCAACCATGTCATGCATTCATCATCCATCTAGGGAAGGCCTTATTTGCTCATTGTAATACATGTCCTACAATCCTATGGTTCTCTCTATCCATTTTTATGACTATCTTGGAAGTAGCACTACAAGAGAAAGGGGTGCTTTAAGTATAGTCCTAGACATATAGTCTTGTAAGTAACGACCTGAAAGGGGTGTTTTTAGTAAAAATTTACTAGAAATACATGTGTGTTTAGTAAATTTTTACTAAAAACACACCCTTTAAGATCGTTACTTACAAGACTATATGTCTAGGACTATACTTAAAACACCCCTTTCTCTTGTAGTGAAGAATGCACAAACCTTGCTACCAAGTGTACACTTACTATAAATATGACACTTTGTTCATTGTATTGTTCTTTAACCTCTCAGTCCTATTGTTCCTACAAGGGACAAAATAGATTTCAAGTATTTTTTTTATGAGCTCAATTTCAAGCATAATTTTTTGAAACTTTCTTGTAAGGTATAAAAACTTATACTATATCTAGGAATATGATTTTCATTTCAATTGGTAACTAGGAGCAACAATTATACCACAATAACCTCAAATATTGAAAATAGAGGAGACCAAGCAGCAAAAGAAATCCACAAAAAATTTAAATGAATTTTTAATATTTTTCTCTTATAGATTAAATTCTTGAATGAATGTAGTACAAATGGCAATTTTAATTGTTTTTTGATAGAAAAATGGTCTTGGGACTTTAAGGGTTAACAATAATTATGTATTCTTCATTTTAATTTAAATAATAAAAGACCAACTAAAAAAAACATGTCAATCAAAATTCTTATCAAAAGTCCCTCCAAAATTTAGAAAACAATTCCAAACACTTTGTGAATCAATTAATAGAAAATAATGGGAATTTGCTCTTGGGTTGGATATTATGGAATTTTAAATTATTATGAATAGTAGCCAACATTTTGGCAAAAGTCTTTTGGTCTTGAAAGATACTTCGGGGACCTAGGAACTTTGGGACACCTTTCAAGTAATTATAGAGAAATAATCCCTAGTATCTTTTTTGGAACTTCCATTGAATTAGGTCCTATTTTTTTCTAATTTTTGTCATAGAGATTGCAAATATTTGACTAATGAAAGAAAATATAGTGGAAATGGGTTTAATATAATTCCTAAAGGGTAGAGGGTGTTTGGAAGAGAAAATGTCTAGAACTACCAATTTTTGATGCACTGTCCAAAATCAAAAACTAAAACTTTTTTTTGAGTTCCTACCATTCAATAGTGTGTTAAATAGGAAAGTCAATGTGTAGAAAATATTTAAGCCCATTTGACCATTTGTATTGAAAGATTATAATTTTTGAAGTAAGAAAAAAAAACTTTTTTCACTCTTGCAAAATAAGGTCTATACTCTATAGGTTTTGAGCCTTCTTGGAGTTAATTTTTTTCTCTTTTAAAAAATGACCACTTTTACCATTTATAATTATATGATGTTAGGTTCACTCATGAAAAATTTCAAAAGAAACTATAGAGTGTAGCTTATTCTAAATCACCCTGCAATGAAAAGAGGTTAAGTGAATTGACAATATACTAGTCATTTCTTGATGATTTCTATTGAAATTGGAATTTTTTAAATTTGAAATAGAATTGGTGAAAAGTTAGAAACAAACATTTAGAATATGTGGAAAAAAATTCAAAAATTTTGACTTCACATATTACAAGATAATAGGGCTTGAGGTTAAAAGAAAATATTTTTCTTGAAACCACCCCGATATAGCTAACAAAGTTTGAATCCAATTAGAATGTGATTTAAGAACTAAATTTTTTTGATATTCCATATTTTATTAATTAAATGCATGTGAAATTTCAAAAGTTGATGAGGGTTCTATCAAAAGGTGCCCAAATTACAAACCCTACAATAAAAGTTCAAGGCAGTATAAATTTGCCCACAAAACTTTGTTCACTCCTCCATGGTTGGTGTACGTTCCCTAAGAACCTAAGAACACTTTTAAGGTAACTTAGTATGAACTTTGAATTTAGCCTTGTTGTATGTATTTTTTTCGAATGTCTACAATTTTGCAAATGATTTGAGTCATCTTTAGGGTGCTAAATACTACTTCCACTTTGAACTAATTAGTCTAGTAAGGCATTGTCACCTATTCCAATCAACCATTATTTAACCACCACTTAACACATGTGTCTTATGGTCTTATCTATCAACTCCCAAACATACATCTTTAAGGAAAGAATGGGGTTGAAATAGGATTGCTAGACCTAGACCTTCATTGAACAACATATGACTCTTTGGATATCAAGAGCCATTCTTTCTTGCTAGAAGACCCACTCTCTATTATTTTGAGGGATTAAAAAATTGCAATTAAATTAATTAAAAATAATAATTCACCAAACCACTCTTTAAATCCAAGGAACCATTTTTTGGTGCCAAAGGACCTTCTTTCTATTAATTTGGGGGATTACTAGAACTATGATTTTTTCCTTAATTCAAATTTTTTTTCAAAAAAATATGAAAATAATAATAATAATTCACCATGCAACCCCTTGAATACAAAGATCCATTTTGTGGTGCCAAGGATACCTCTCAATTCATGGGGGATTACTTGAAGATCTTTAATTCATTGTGATGGTCCCTCCAAGCCAAGGGAAGGCTCCTCAAAGTCCAAGGAAGGTTCTTTGGCTTCGAGAAGCCCATCCTTGGGGCAAAAGGGCTTCCTAATCATTTTCTTTGGTATGTCATTAGATATTCTTTTTATGCCACAAAAGGCTCTTTGTATCCGAGAAGCCATTTTCTAGTTCCAAGAGTCTCTCCCTTAAAATTTTTTGGTATGTCATTAAATAGACTCTTGGTGCCATAGAAGGCTCATCAGAACCCAAGCAAGGCTCCTTGGATCTCAAGAGCCTTTCTTGCATACAACTCTCCAAAGAAGGCTCTTTGAAACCCAAGAAAGGCTAAAAGGCTAATCATTGAAACCCAAAGAAGCCTTTCCTTGATGACAAAGGGCTCTCCCAAGGAAGGCTCCTTGAATTCGAGGAGCTATTTCTTGGTATCAAAGGGCTCTCTGAAACAAGGTTTCTCAGAACCCAAAGAAGGCTCCTCAAATCCCAAGAATCCTTCCTTGCTACAAAAGGGCTCTCCAAAGAAAAGCTCTTTGAATCCAAAGAGCCTTCTTTGATACCAAAGCACTATTCCAAAAATGGCTTTTCAGAACCCAATGAAGGTTTCTCAAACAAGGAAGGCTCCTCAAATTCAAGGAGTCCTTCTTTAGTACCAAAGGGCTCTCCAAAAGAAGAGAGGAACCCTTCTTTGGTGCCAAAGAGTAAAAGAAGGCTCTTTAGATTTAAGAAGTGCTTCCTTAGTGACAAAGGAATCAGAGGAGCTCTTTTTTAGTGCCAAAGGGTTTTTCCAAAGAAGGCTCTTTAGAATGCAAGAAAGCTCCTCGAATTCGAGGAGCCCTTCCTTGGTGTCAAAGGGCTCACCCAAGAAAAGTTCCTGAGAACCCAAAGAAGGCTCTTTGAATGCGAGGAGCCCTTCCTTGGTGCCAAAGGGCTCTCCCAAGGAAAGCTCCTTGTAACCTAAAGAAGGCTCCTTGAATCTAAGGAGCCCTTCCTTGTTGCTCAGGGTTGTTAAAGTATGAGCGTTGAGTAGTGACTATTTTTAAAAAATATTGTGAAATTTCTAAACTTTCTACCACAAAATGGCTATAATCATGGTTTAGGGTAAAGACTTATGCAAATAACTAAGTCTAAAGAGGATGAATAGGGATGAATGGATTTAGATGAGTTTTTTATACTTAACATTGTTGGATGAAATACATATATTGTTTAGTGCATTGGATGATGAATAACTATTGAATGGAACTACAAATTCAGTTGTTTACGACAAGGATTGATGTCTAAGTCCTTTAAATTGAAGTTAGAGACCCTCCCTCTATTAATTTGGAGGGTTATTTATTTCAAAAGTTCAAAACTATTTTTTTTGAAAAAAAATTCAAAAAAAAAAGTAATACAACTTAGATGGCTCCTCAAATTCAAGGAGAGAATTTGATTTTCAAATTTTTCTAATCTTTTTTCATTTTCTTTTCTAATTAAGTACACGGCTCCTTAGAATCCGAGGAGCCCTTCCATGGTGCCTAGAGAAGGCTCCTTGAATCTAAGAAGCCCTTTTTTGGTGTGAATTGAAGGCTCTTGAATCCAAGGAGGCATTTTTATCGTGCCGAAAAACCCTACCTCTATTTTGGGGGGTTCTTTAAAGGTCTTCGGATCTCTAATAAGGTCCTTTAGAGTGAATGGAAGGCTCTTTGGAGCCCAAGGAGAGCTCCTCGGAATCCAAGAAGCCCTATGATGAATTATTTTTTTTGAATAATTTTTTGAAAAAAAAAATTATAATTCTTGTATTTCAAATTAATATTGGGAAGATGACTTTGGCAATAAGAAATTGCTCTGTATATTCGAGGAGCCATCAATTGAATAAAATAAAATAAAATATTCATTTTTTGAAGGAAAAATAAAATTTTACCAAAATATATATATTTTTGAAAAAAATAATGTTGAATTTTTTTGGTAAAAATCACAATTCAAATTGCCCCCCGAGAGGAAGGATCTTTGGCAATAAGAAACATCTACTTGCATTCAATGAGTTGTCTTCCCTAAAATAATTCTATATGTTGATTCTTAGAGTGTTTGAAATTGTTTTCTGATTTTTCAAAAAATTGAATGGATAACATGGATGAAATTCATTTGCTATCATCATTCTAGGCCCTACCTAGAAGATTTGAATGTTAATATACAAACTGAAGTTAAATTTTAATAGCAATAAATTGATATTTCAAATTTTTATTTTTAGTAATTTTTATTTTAGTAATTCTGACACTACTAATTTTAGGTCCGACATGTCTATTTTCATTTTAAAAGTTATTGATGAATGCTCAAGTCTAAATGCTCATTGCTTAGTGGTCGTTGCTCCATGCTCACACTCTAGCATCATTGCCTTGGTGTCAAAAGGCTTTTCCAAGGAAGGCTCCTTGGAATCCAATGAAGGCTCTTCGAATCACAAGAGCCCTTCCTTAGTGCCAAATGGCTTTCCCAAGGAAGGCTCCTCATAATGCAAAGAAGGCTATTCGAATCCGAAGAGCCCTTCTTTGGTGCCAAAGGGCTCTCTTAAGGAAGGTTCCTTGAATCCAAGGAGCCCTTCTTTGATGCCAAAGGCTTTCTTAAGTAAGGCTCTTTAAAACCCAAGGAAGGCTCCTCAAATCCGGAGAGCCCTTCCACCCAAAGAAGGCATCTGATGAGCCCTTCCACACTAAAGGAAGGCTCCTCAAATCTGATGAGCCCTTCTTTAGTGCCAAGGGATCTTCCAAAGAAAGCTCTTTGGATCCAAGGATCCTTTTGTTGATGCCAAAGGACTTTTCTAGGGAAGGCTCTTTGGATCCAAGGAGCCCTTCCTTAGTACCAAAGGGCTCTTCCAAAGATCACTCCTTGGAACCCAATGAAGGCTCCTCGAATCTGAGGAGCTTTCTTTGGTTTAAAAAGGGTCTTCCAAAGATGGCTTCTCAAATTAAATTGGAGGAGCCCTTCTTTGGTGCCAAAGGGCTTTCCCTTAATTTTTTTTATATGTCATTAGATAGACTCTTGGTTCCATAGATGGGTCGTTGGATTAGAGGAGTCATTTTTTAGTACCAAGGGACTCTCTCTAATTTTTTTATTATGTCATTAGATAGACTCTTGGTACTATAGAAGGCTCTTCAAATTAGAAGAATCATTTGTTGGTGCCAATGGACTCTACCTTATTTTCTAATATTTCATTTAATAAACTCTTGGTGTAATAAAAACTCTACAAATATAAGGAGCCATGTCTTGGTGCCAAAAAATTCTCCTTTTACTTTTTTGGGTGTCATTTGTGAGACTTTTGGTTTTTGTGAAAGTCTTATTACCATGGAGTGTGTGTTGGATCTTAGAAACCTTACCATGATACCAATAAAATCTCCCTTCATTTTTTAGGTGTGTCGTTAAAAGTACTTTTAGATCTTTGTGAAGCTCCTTAGAAGCCAAAGGAAGGCTTCTTGGATCAAAAGAGACATTTTTTGGTGCCAAAGGGACTTTCTCTTAATTTTTTTGGTGTTAGTTTTTCTTTGTTAAGGTCTTTTGACCATACTTGTGAACCTCCCTTGGTGCTTAAAGAATCTCTTGAAATGTTTTTGGTTATCCTTAGAAAGATGACTAGTTCTTTGTGAAGGGCTCCTAGTACTATAAGAGGGTCTTTTGGAGCCTAAGAACCTATCCATAGTCCTAAGGGACCTTTCGTCAAAAGAATTTGGGGTGTCATTTGAAGAATATTTAATTCTTTGTGAAGGGTTCAAGGTGCAAGGGAGGTACTCTCAGATCCTAGGGTCCCTTTGTTGGTGCCACCGACACTACTTGCAAAGCATATATAGTTTGAAAATTGGTTTAAGCACCGTTTGTATTTCTTTAAGTACTAAATGCAATAGAGTCAAAATTTTCACTTTATTTTGTATTTACGCTTCATCTTAGTATTTCAACTATTCTTGTTCTTATTTAGGAATGTTTTCACCCCATGAATAGTCATTCATCTCTAACTAATGAAAAATTAGTCCATGTGTAGGTCTTTAAGCTTAGTCTGTGTAGACCATGTTTCTACTAGTAATCATTTAATCAACCAATGTCCATGATTTTTATGAAGATAAAGGGGAAGACACAATGTTTCAATGGAAGCTCAATCAAAAATGAGAAAAATGTATGAAGAAGTATGAAAAAAAATTTGAAGGCTTGTACAAAAGTGCAAGAGGAAGTACTAGGTTGCGTAGATATGCTACGTCCTCAAGCAGTCAAGGATCCTTTAATCTTTATTTCTTCTATAAAAAAAATAGTTTTTTTATGAAGAGATTATTCTATCCTTCATCTTTTTATATTCTTTGGAAAAGATTACTTGAATGCCACATTTGTATGTGAAGTAAATTTTATTCCTTCTTATTGGTGGCTTAACCTCTAAGGTCCCAAAGCCTTGTTTTCATAAAAAACACACAAAAAAAATTCATTTCTATTTCAACTTTTCAAAAATGAATTTTATAAGTTTTTTTTAGAAGATGCTTTGATTCCATAAAAAAAACAAGATTGTCCATAATTTTCTCAACTTACATTAGTCTAAATAGAATTAATCCAAGCTTCACATATACACAAAAATATATAATCTTTGAGAAAGAAATTTTAAATTTTAAAAATTTAACTTTTTGTGATTTTTTGGGTTCTACCCCTTGATTCCTTGAACTACATTTTAGACTTAGAGTGCCATAACTTTTGCTCCTAGACAATGATTGAAATAAGAATTATATTTCTAGAAAGCTAATGTGATTTTCTATCTTCAAAAAAAGTTTTAGAAAATCATGATATGAATTGAGGCCACATAAGCCTATCCCTATTCCCAGGGACTTTGGGACTATAGGACTTTTAGGGTCAACGCATATGATTGAGGTTCCATGCACAATGTAAAAAATTCTATATTTTAAGCTCATAGATATTAATTGGAATATGTGTAGATTGAATCTCTTTCTTTCAAATTTCAACTAGCAATGTGTTGGTCTATCTGATAGCAAAATGTAATTAGAAGTCATAAACATTGGTGTTAGCATAGGAATAAATTTATCAACCTTAGACCTCAATAATTCTTGAAGGAAATTATAAATTTTAATTGGAAATGATACCTTCCTTGAAATGGTTTTATAATGCCATGTAAATACAATTCCCTAGTTTCCAAGAATCTATCTATCGTCAATTTAAGGTACTTGGACATCAACCCTTATCTTAAACAACTACGTTTTTAGTCCCATTCAATAGTCATCCATCATATAATGCAATGAACAATATATTTATTTCATCCGACAAAGTCAACTACAAAAAATTCATTCAAATTCGTTCATTCTCATTCATCCTCTTTAAACTCATTTATAGCCATATCTTTTCACGGAACCACAAATATAGACATCATTCATATGTTGAAAAGTTTTAAATATTCCACAAGTTTTTCTAAAAATGCTCATCACTCATTGTTCAATGCTTAATGTTTGTTGCTCCCTACTCACACTTTAGCAATGTTGCATCTTTAGATTCAATGATGGATGAAAGACTATAATGTTTTCCTCTTTCCTATCTTTGAGCCTTCCATTTCAGAGGGCATAGTCTTCAATTTCCAAATTGTTAAGATTTTTGCAACTCACTAAGAGCCTCTTCGGAACCAAGGAGGCTCATGGATCCATATGTGCTTATAAGAGTCTTCTTGAAACCAAAGAGGCGCTTAGGCCATCCTTATTCTTTATTATCATCTCCTTATGAGCTTCCTTGAAATCAAGTAGGCTTTTAGGGTCCCCTTGAAAATGTGGTATGTTAGATGATTTTACTATCCAATCAATTTGTAGGAGTGTTTGGAATGATTACTCGGGTGGGCTTTGCCAATCCAAAGAAAAATGCATGTGAGTTTGGGACTTTACCAATCTAATTCAAGCCATCCATACTTATGATTATTGTCTCCTTAAGAGCCTCCTCAGTTATGAGGAGGTTCTTAGGACCCTATGATCAATTTACATCACTTGCATCAATATCAAATGGATGTGCTTTATTTGCCTTTGAATTAGATGTTTTATGATGTCATTGACTTCTTTTCATATAAAAAATTCTAGGATGGAATTTTTTTCATCCACCAACTTTCATCTATTTTCATTCACCATCATCTTCATCCATCTAAAGCAATAGATGAAATAAGTGACCTATATCCAAATTTTTATTTTTTTCTAAAATTTCGTTTCCAAGTATAGAATTAATGGTAATTATGAAAATTTAAAAATATAATAATTTAAAAACTTATTGCTCAAATGCAACTATTCATTGTTCATTGTTCATCCTTTGTTGCTCCATGCTCACACTTTAGCAACCTTGCATACTACTTCAAGGCAGTGCAAAAAAGACAACATGCTAAATTCATCTAGTGCAAACATGACAAAACTCAATGCATCAATTGTAGCATGATTGGTGAATTGTTTGAGTAGAATAGAAGTTAAAAAAGATATGGGAAAAAAATGATAGGAATAAGTGCATAACTAGAAAGTGAATACTCATGCAAAGTAATTGAAAAAGAAGTAAGCTTCTATCCACCCTAAAACCTTAGAGTTGAATACCACCATAGATTCTAACTTGCATTCCCAATGAACTATGCTAGAATTCATTTGAGCTACATGGTAGATAACTATGCATGGGCCACATAATACCCTCTCTCTCTTGCACTGAACTACCCATCAAAGACCTTTTGATAAGGAAAAGTTTCAAGAGTGAAAATATTTTGAGAATAGATTTCCACAACTACTTATAAGTTTTCCACGAGGCTAGCTCTAATTTTGGATTTCAAAAAAGATAGGGAAGAGAATGTCCTCTTGTCCTCCACAAACCCAATCATATGAGTCATAGCTATCTCTGCAAGCTTAATGAACTCAAAAAAGTTCTTTGTTAGGCAATTTTTTCCATCAAGAACCTGCCACACTTTAATAAAGGGATTCACGTCATATGGTGGAAGCATTGTAGCTCGAGCATTGGACTTCATGTACATTTGAACAAGCTCCGCGGTGTCACATTGTAAATGTGAGTATTATGTAAAAATATATATTTATATACTTTTGGGATGGATTTTATTACAATAATATAGTATAAAAGATGACATTAGTTGAAGTAGTTTCAAGATGATGCCTTCTCTTTGACAAACAAACTATAAAAAAGAGGAATCATTAAAGAATTTCATCAAGTTAATATAGTTTTCCTTTCTTTTTGACTTTGGATTTTAGTATGTCGAAGTGAAGAGTTTTTTCTAAGTCTCAAGATGAAGAGCCTCAACCAGAATTTGAATTTGAATTTTTTTTGTCACAACTACCGGATCAACCTCTTCTGCTGCTAAGTTTTGCACCGCTACATGAGCATCCACAAGAAGAAGTTGGGCCTTCTTGACTGCCAAAGCAACCTCGATTAGAGTAGCGATGATACAAAAACCTTGAATGTGATACTCAAGCGTTGGTGATTTTGTTGCAAGTTGGATGTGTTGAGCCTGAGAGTCAAAAAATAACATTTGAAGGGTGTTTTGAAGGTCTTGATGTTGATCAATATTATTGTATGGCTAGACCTATCAAAGGAAGTTGTGGCCATCAACGTTGATTCGTAGGGTCAGTCAATATTTTAATCAAGGCAAACCGTGTTGAATATGTAGCAACTATCATTAAACGTGTCCTCAAATTCTCACAGATGAAGTGACATTTTGATTGAAACTCTATTTTTTACCTCTAATAGACATATGTTAAATTCTAGTTCTTTTATTTTGTATTTATAAGTAATTTCAAATTTTATTTTATATGTGTGAAGTTGTAATAGGGAAATATACAAATAGTTTGTCTTCTAATAACTTTAGAGTGATTTATTTTCTAGCTAAGGATATAGAATGAATTTAATGGTGAAAATAGATGATCGATGGATGATAAGAGAATCACGTGGTCAAGGTATGGGCTGAAGTCTACTTGACTTATATAGTTAAGGTAGAAGATAAAGTAGAGGGAAAAAATAGCACTATTCATTGTCTCTCTTGTTGTGTTTGTAAGGCCCAAATATTTGAGCTATAATGTGTTGAATTTTAAGAATTTTGAAATGAAAATTCGAGGAATTGTATATCTTGGTATTGTGTTTCTAAAATGATCTCACTGTCTTTAATTGGAGTTGGCATTCAAAAGTTGTGCTACTTTGAGTGGAGGAAGGTTTGGTGCCTTTTATATAGGAGGGCAGAGACTTTGACCGATCATAGAAGACGGATACGTCTTTTATTTTCAATGAAAATTTGAGAAAGTGAAAAAAAATTTGTTAGCTTTCCATGAAGGTATCATTCATTATATTTGGAATTTGTGTAAGTGAGTTGTGAGTGTTGAAGTGAAATAGGGTCTGCTGCCCTCAATTTTAAGGGCTGAAACTTTGGGTGGCCATAGAAGTTGGATACAATGTTAAATTGATTTGATATTTGGAAGAGAAATAAAAAATTATGTTAAATTTTCAAAAAGCTATCACTCATATCATTTGGACTTATAAGACTTTGGTGGCACAAAATCAAAGTTTAGCCAAGGAATTGGAGTTTGGAAAAGATTTTAAAGACTTGTGTGTTGTGACTTATGGCTTTCAATTTTCTTGTAAACTTTGTTGTTGCGGGAGGCATGGATTAAACCATTGCTTAGCCTCATTTTGTGTTGTGGTGACAAAGTGGGGTTGATGATCCATACGATCGAAACTTGTTATGTTTTCACGGTGAGGCACAATTGTTGGATACCGTGAGTTTGAAATTTAGGAGTCAATCCTCCAAATGGTTGAGCTCGTGGTCTAACTGTCTCGTTTTACCCGTCTAAAACCTTTGGTTTTTTATCACATACCTTAACCATTGAAACCCATTTAGAGCCCATTTCAGGATAGGTCAATAAGAAGTACTTCCACGACAATTTAGAAGATTCGATGAATAAGATTTAAGATTTTGTATGAGTACATCTACCTATATTTTTGAATCATTATCGATCACAGCTAAAATCCTTGTGATTTCTCGAGGCAAAACACTTTCTACTTGATACCATTGGTCAACTCCGCCATGGACTTTAATTTCTGATGGTTGTTGGGGAATCTTGCAGGTTCAGGTACTTATAACTATTAGAATGTCATGAAACTTGTCGGGGCATCTTATTAATATAAAAAAAGTTATGTTCATTTTTAGTGAGATTTTACCGCCACCTAGAGAATTTCTAGGAATTTTCCATCATAGGTTTAGATAGTTGATCGTTCGAAAAGGCATCTTCTAACTATCAGAAAATTCTAAAACGTTTTATGAAATCTCTCATAGGATCCTAAAATACATGCATAAGCTCATATTTTTATTCTATAAATCGGCCTAGGGGGGTTAAAATCCACCCCCTCATTTAATTATCGGTGGTCAAAGAATCTTTTATACTGGAGGGAATCTTGGCAAATCAACATTGCCATTGATTCCCAAGTATGTTTTTAACCCTGTTTTGCTCTCTTTGGACCGTAGATTGCTCCATGGTCTAGTCTTGGTATTTCGGACACCTACGAGTTAACAAATGGGATTCCGCTATTTCGTCGATGAAATGAAAAAACTATAATATATCTCCAGAAACTGACCTATATGCCTCACCAGGGTTTCCTCAACCAATATTAGCCTAAAGATGTCTTTTCGATGTGAGGTTTTGAGCCTGGTATGCCCATAATTCATAATCTACCAATTTCTCATGATTAGTTGAGTTCTAACCTATTTATAACTTGTGGTTTGGGGCATTCTAGTTATAATGCTCTAATTATAGATCAAATACTATATTTGTATGTAACACACCTATTTTGGTTCTAGACTCTTTGGGGGGCTTTTTGTATATAAAACTATACTCCAAACAACAAAATACAAAAAAAATAGAATGAGTCCCCGGTGACAAATTAGGGGCTCATAGTTGGGTTCCCTCCTACCACCCTTCATATATATAAAGCCAAGATGTCTTCTCAATTCTAAACAAAAGTAATGATTGACTTTTGAAGAAAAGTGTGACGTCATGCTACCTCAATGTGGGCACATTTCAAATGAGTGATCTAATGTCATGTAGAGAAAGACAACATTTGAATAATTTTTTCAAGTTTTACTAAAAGAATATTTTGTGGCGCAATTCAAGCAACATTTTTCAAAGTTTCTGGAGGACATACAAGTGCTAAGCCCCCTCTCAAAATATAAAATTTAACAACCCTAAAACAATTAAAGCGTTCATTCTATGTTGGACCCGTAGAACAATGAAGTTTCCATGAAGTACACAATTGGGAGACAAATGTGTGTAGAACTTAGTACTTGAATGTCCTCTAGAAACTTTGAAAAATGTTGCTTGAATTGTGCCACAAAATATTCTTTTAGTAGAACTTGAAAAAATTAATCAAATGTTGTCTTTCTCTACATGACATTAGATCACTCATTTGAAATGTGCCCACATTGAGGTAGCATGACATCACACTTTTCTTCAAAAGTCAATCATTGTTTTTATTAGAATTGAGAAGACATCTTGGCTTTATACATGAGAGGTGGTAGGAGGGAACCGAATCCATATGGGGTATGTAGTACATGCTCAATCACTCATAGTTAAAAAAAACAAGCTAAACCCTAAACCACCACGTAAAATCCTAGAACCACCAACGTATACATTATGTGCAAGACTTGTAGAACAATGAAATTCGTATAGCGGTCCTATGGTTTTGCCGGGATGCAATCCCATAGTTTCATCGGGGATGCAGTCTTGGAGCTGTGCCCCGAACAACTTGCAATCTGCAAGGGGCCCATTGATTGTGTTGGGCCACATTAGCGTGGATCCCAGGCCCCAACTCGTTTGTGTACTGAATAGTGAAATTAGGTTGCTCCTCACTAATTTCTCAACATTTGACACTAAATAAATATTTACAGTTACTATACGAGAATGAACTACTTTTGAATTTCATATCACTATATTTGAGACTTATGAACCTCCATGTGTACAAATGGAAATATTTTTAGAAATATTTGTTGACTTTGATGGCTTGTAATGTAACTTTCTTGGGGTAAGGCAACCTAATTGTTAAGGCAACCTAATTTCACTATTTAGTGTAGGATTTAGTGTCCTGCGAAAAAACCTTGCAATGTGTTTCCTAAACACACTTGTTCCAAAAATAAATAAAAATAAAAATGAACAAAAAATCAGAGGATTCTCAAGATCCTGGCCCCGGGTGCTCTATTCATTGATGCTCTTACATCACATAAGTTGTTGCACTGTAAGCTTACTGCACACCCATGCACCAAGCACAACACTGTCACACACATTCTGCACGCAGTCTGCAGTCTGCACGCTTGAGCTTGCTAAGTTTATCACTTCATCATGCAGTAATTTTGTAATTTGTAAGTTTGCGACAAACTGCTCATCACTCATATTGAATATATTCGACCTTATTATAAGCACACCCTGTAGCGGAAAAAGGAAAGCTTGTCGACACGTTTCACAAACTTTCTTCCCTCGAAATTAATGTAACTTAACACAACTGCGTTTTGCATCCACTCCTTTTCCCTCATCCCCAGCAAATTTCCAGCCTGCTACTCCAAGGCATTCCCAATTTCCAGCTCTGCACTTGAGCACGGAATTCAATTTCACAGAAAATCCAGAAGCTGGCAGATTAATTGCCTGATGAAGTTAATTGACAAAAACATCAGGGGATAATAAGACGTACCTGCTGAGCTGGGTGTCTGGGATCCAGGAGCTGACTCCGCAAGCGCATTCAATGCTTCTAGCGTTTGGTGCTAAACAGGAATAGGACCACCAGGCACCAGGGCGGCAGAGCCTCCCCAATTGATGAGTGCGGACTGCGGACCACTATATTGGTCAAAATGTGTGCTCCATCAGAGCGCCAAATACTGTTGTCAGTTAGGCTCCAGAAACTAGGACGGCTGTAGATCTTGTGTTCCAGTGGGTCACTGACAGTGTGCGAAGTTCACTGGAAAAGTGGAAATCCACTCCTCTTCTTCTTCTTTTTCGAATGGAAATCAACCTTTTCGACTAATGATGCGCTTTGTGCAGCCCTGGTCGCGCGTCGACAATATCGACGATTGCCGATGGCGTGTCAGTTGTTGCAGCGGGACGTACTAGCCACTCGACCGACCTTGTCTATTCTCGAAGTTAACTTAGATTCTATTCAATTGTAGCTTTCGTTATGTTGATGCTGGGAGGTACAAGATGGGAAGCCCAAGTACTGGTGTTGTGAAAGGAAGTCTCTGGCTATTGGTTGCTGTCGGAGCTTCAGATTCAACGGCTCACTTGTCTAGAGTGCGGGCGCCACAGATGCCGCGAAAGCTGAGATTTTGCGGCTGAGATTCTACTTCAAATGGGATTGAGTATGTAACGACTGGATGAGGCGAATCTTGTGAATGCTTTCTGAGCAACGTCAGTCGTCCACATTCTCCATGAACTTCTGAGTTTTGTTTTGGCGGTACGAGTAATCCGGTCTTGCAGGGGATTACGAAGCGTGGCTAGGTTAGTACTTGGCATTGGAAATGAGGCTGCTTTCGGTTACCGTGCTGAGTCCTCCTTGAGTTCGTCACTAGGCGACCGTGGGCCCCGTAGAATGTCATTCGCAACGTGACTCCGAATCTGGGCTTTCAAATGAGTCGGCGGCTTTGGTAATGGGTCGTGTCGGAGTACCAGTGAGCGGGGCAATGTCAAGTCTAGTTGAAAGTGAGTGGGCTCAATCACTGCGGATTTGAACACAGAGCTTGACATTCGTGGCTTCCGGGATTACCTAGTGCATGATCGTCTCAAAATATGTTCTAGTTTTGCACGCACTACCCTGAAATTCACAAGTGCGAAGCAGGTGTTGAGAACGACAAGGTTTCTTGCGACATTACCATTGCAAGCGCATAGGCAACATTATTGAGCTCCAAGCTGGTTGCAGATGTATCCCCCAGCTAGTTCGTTTTCGCCAGGATTCGCAAGGAGGTGCTCATCAGTGATCTAAGGAATGATAGAAGAATGGGCACCGTTTGCATCAAATTTGCACTAGCAAATATTTGAGAAATTTATATTACATGAATCCTGCAAACGTTGTAAACCTGTGTTCTTGAGAGGGAGTTCGTGACGGCGACGATGGCCAGTGAGGAGAGGCTGTCCGGTAGCTATGGCGAGATGGAGGAGCAGAATGAGAGGATCGAGTGTGCGACGTACAACCTCCCCGACCCCTCCGTGAAAGGCCGAATCAACATGTTGCTGTTCCAGGGTCGCTCGGTCTACGATGCCTGGTTCAGCGCGTCTTCCAATCAGGTAGTACCACTAGCGTGCTGCCATTGCAACTCACTCAACCAGAAAATTAGGTCTCAAAAGGGGAGCACCTCGAGAAAATCTCAAAATTGTTAAAATGGCGAAATTTCTCCGGAAACTCAGATGTATACCGGTCCTAGCGTCAATAGTAATATCGAGGTGTGGAGCTTTAGGGATATCGTAATAATGTTTAAGACTACGTACTGAGCTAATGCTAGAGTAAGGAAATTGGAAAATAAACTGATCCTAGTTTTAGAGCTCTGAGCACTTGATTTTCGCAAGTGTGGCACCTTATGCTACCACAACTCAATCAACCATTAGTGGGGAGAATTTTGTATGATAATCGGAACGACATTGAGATGCCGTAAGGTTGTAACATTTGCGTTGCAATGGCATTAGTCTATTGTTTATAGAGGCGTTTTATAGTACTGTTGTAAGAACTGGGCACCTGCTTCTCATTTGAATTTTGTAGAGATTGAGAATGCCGTGGTTGAAAATGCAGATAGCGCAAGTGCTGTTGACGTTGCCCACGTCGTTTGCGCAGCTGGGGTACGTGTCTGGAGTGGCGCTCCAAGTGGTCTATGGCATTATGGGCTGTTGGGCGTGTTACATGATCACGTGGCTGTACATGGAGTACCGGACGCGAATGGAGAGAGAGGGCCATACTTTCAAAACTCATGTCATTCAGGTAAGGAAAATCTCTAGACTAAGATAGCTCCATGCAGGATTGAGGTCAATATTTTGATGTGAATTTTGTTGCAAGAGGTTCACGTCTCTGGTGATGGCAGTGGTTTGAAGTGCTGGACGGATTGCTCGGGCGGAAATGGAAGTACGTGGGACTGGCATTCAATTGTGTGTATCTCCTCTTCGCGGCCATCACGCAACTCATCGCTTGTGGAAGGTGATGCCCTAATTTAGACCTAATTTTGAGTCCCAGCTCTCTTTTCATTTGCTACCGACACTGGAGAATTGGAATTGGACTCGAGAGTTTGTGGAGTACAGGGTGAAACTTGAAATTGACGTGTGGGTTACATGGATTCCGTGTGTGCAGCAACATATTTTTGCTGAACAATGACCTAGATAAGCGAGAATGGACATACGTTTTCGGTGCTTGTTGTTTGGTGACAATCTTCATTCCCTCGTTCCGAAACTACCGTCTGTATTCGTGCTTCGGCGTTGTGGCGATCACGTACACGTCGTGGTATATGACAGTCGCTGCGCTTGTTTATGGTCAGGTAATCAAGTCTCTTCATTTCCTTGGTTCATAGCTGACCTAAGTAAGTATCTTGCGCTGTTATGGTCGTTCTCTTTATTCTTCAAGAATGTAAGTTTGTTTCTCTAGGTCATGACTGAAGTAATTATCCTGAAGCCAGTTATATTGGTTCTGTTTGGCCAGGTTATGATTTGTGGTACTCACTCAATGGGATGTCGGTGATACTGTATTTTTCGAGTGTAGGCGCCGGGAGCAACCCACCATGGCCCCAAGTCTTTGGTTCTCTACTTTACCGGCGCCACCAACATCCTTTACACCTTCGGCAGCCAGGCTGTCACCGTGTAAGTGGCACCCCACTAATAGTCGAAGTCCTTGCATTTGTAATATCATAATTAGGGTTCAACAACGACACTGTCCGAGTGATTGTACTAGCAAAGTTTAAAGCTAAAACCTTGGGAGGAATTCTAGAAAAGCTAACCTTGTTAAACTGTGCTAATTGGAATGCCATTTCAGGTAGTTTCTACTACAAACCTCTCCCAATTGTTATGCAACTATGTTTTTCTATAGCAGCAATGAGGGATGAATTTTCTACTAGTTTGTTGACATGCTAATCGTAATGTCTTTTAAGATAGTTTCTAATGTAAATCTTGCCAATTGAAATGCAAGGAGTTTTTTCCCATAGTTCCTCAAAGTAGTTTGTTCATGTGCCAATTGTAATGCCTTTTAAGGTAATCTCTATTGTAAATCCTGCCAATTGCAACCTGGGATTGTAAGATTTTCTAGAATATCTCTAATGAATGGGTTTTCTCCTAGTTTGTGGTCATGCCAATGGTATTGCCTTTTGAAGTGGTTTCTGATGAAAATTCTGCTAATTGTAAAGCGACTCAGTCTTCTAGACTATCTTTGTGGGGGTGGTTTTCGGATAGAAACTGGACTGATCCAGGACATTTTGTATTATTTTGTTGCAGGGAGATTATGCATGCGATGTATAGACCCGTGAAGTTCAAGTATGTGTACTTGTTTGCCACGCTCTACATCTTCACTTTAACCATTCCGTCGTCCTTGGCCACCTACTGGGCCTTCGGAGACTCTCTCCTGGACAACGCCAATGCGCTGCAGTTGCTGCCCAAGTCGCCTGCTCGGGATGTGGCCGTCCTCCTCATGCTCATCCATCAGGTGCCCCATCTGTCATACCATAGTTTCAAAATTTTTTGGTTTGTGTTTTACTTTTGTTCAGAGATTTCTATGAGAAAGAGTGTACCTTGGCAAAGTTCATGGCCAGTTCGACCAGGGAGGATCTGGAGGAAGAAACCCAGATTACTATAGGACGTGTCAATGGCGACAGTGTCATGTTCTGTTCAGTCGACTTAGTTTGGGTTTTGAAAATAAGATAGTCACCCTAGCTATTTACACGCACACCAAGGGGGAAAATCTTAACCTGAAGAAGGACAATATAACCCATTAAGATCAAGAGTTCTAAGAATCCAATCTAAATCTTCCATCATAGTGGGGGTGATTTCAAAAGATTTTGAAGGTAATTCCCCTCCAACATCTAAGTATTTTGAAGATTAGAATCCCATGGGTGCAGATTATAACCTCCAAGAACTTAAGATATTACCCACCCATCATGTTATGTGCCCCATTGGATTAGAGTGAAATTTTGACCCCTTGGTGCAAACACTTTAGTTCAGTTTAGAAATCGCAGCCTCTTGAGTTTTATATTTCCTCCGTTCATATATTTCCTCTCCTGATCAGTGTGCCCCTCTTGAAGCAAGCGAGTATGAACAATGTTGCATCAGGCAGAAAATTCTAGATAGGTGGATGCAAGATGATCGTTTGAAAGAAAATGACTTACACGAAATAGCCTCAAAAAGTGTAGTTTCTACTGTAGAATACTTGGAGGAAACCCTAAGCCCTAAACCCTAAACCCTAAACCAAACCAACCCCTTGGCATATGAAGACCCTTATCCCAACTTTAGGGTGCTCTGCAGAGACTCTCGTTATTCACGAATTCTCTGGAGCAGATCAAGTGGAATTTCTGATAAGGCTGTGGTAGCTTTGCAGACTGTCCTGCTCAGGAATTCCTTACGAACAAGGCCCCATAGCATATCATTAACCCCTGTTAACCCCTGCAGCTGAGGTGTCCTTGCTGAAGAGTGTACACTCAGACCTCTTTAATCTGACCCTCCCTAGAAAGACAGTCCAGAATATCCTGCACATACCAACTTTCCTTGGAGCACAATTGTCTTTTTGACACGTACCATGACGGTCTCCTAAACAGTCAAATTAAGGGGGTTAGAATGTAGTTGAAACAAACGCAGCTTGTTTGTCTTGGTTTGCTTGAGGTCAAGTGTTTGACAACCACAAAGCATTTTCTCTAGCCATGAATGAGGATGTGACTAGCTTATTAATAAAGTAATGAGGATGTGATCTCATTGACCTTTATTTCTTGTAAACACACGAGGGTCTTTATACTTCAGATAAAACTTCGTTGCCTTCTATACCCTTTAGAATGATAGGTTTGCTTAGCGGGTCTTTTATACTACACATCTTCACCTTGACCTCTCTAATGTGGCTGCCTGGGGTCTAAAAAGATTATGACACAGGGTGAATGTGTGACAAGTGCGGAATTAAGGAATTGCACCGAAAATTTCCCAAATAAGCATTTCAGTTTGGTCCCCATCAGTAAACCGTCTAAACTTTTGTTGGATCTTGTTGGAGTGAAAAGGGGATTTGAGATTCTCTTTGTGTCTGTTTTTTTGACAACATACGGATAAAGTATGAATTTCTAAAGTGTTGAAAATAGGTGTACCTCAAATCGACCCTAGGGTCTCATGTTTCAGAGGACTATGTCATAGGCAAGATTATTGATGGGATAGTTTTGCAAACAGGGCACAATTAGGTGCAGTTACCTTACAATCGAATTATACGTTTAGCATATTCCAGAGTGTTGTTTCCCAGGTATGCCTGTTACAGAGGTCTGAGTGTACTGTCCTCAATTGATTTGTGTTCCTGTGGGTGTGCCTCCCTGCAGTTCGTAACGGTAGGCTTTGCAGTGACGCCGCTGTACTTCGTGTGGGAGAAGCTGCTGGGCATACACCAGGCCCAGAACATGCTGCTGCGCGCTTCCTGCCGAGTGCCCATCCTGCTGCCCATTTGGTTCTTCGCAGTCGCTTTCCCTTTCTTCGGCTCCATCAACTCCATGGTGGGCTGCTTGCTCGTCACCTTCACGGTGTACATTATCCCCTGCCTGGCTCACATGGTCTACTTCTGCAAAGCCTCTCTCCGTGCGGTAGGCTACTTCACCCCCTGAGTAATCAGACAAGCAAAGCCTATGAACACCCCCTTTTGATGTTGCAACATGATCGTCGTTTTTACAGCCTTCGTTCTCCCTTCTCAGATTCATGAAGGGGAGTCGATTGCCCGACCGATTGAATCTCTCACGTCGCTCTCACATCGTTGGCTTGAAGGACTCTCATGTGCTCTATGTTAATGTGGGGAACCCAATTCCAGTGGTATATGTTGGCCCTTATCCGCGCTTATACCAGTCCGATGATGTTCATGATATTCGTGACAGAACTATTGTGGAAGTCTTGGTAGATATCTATCATTTTAAGTGCACAATGTCAGGACTCGCTGTCACGTTCTCATCTAAACGGACGTTTTCATTCAAATTTTGGGAGTACTGCTGGGTTTAAAATGGAGTATTTAGCAAACTTAAGAAAATACTCACTTTTTCTATGCAACGAGGTGTTGTTGCAAATGTTGCAATGGCTGTAGTACTAGTACATCGGTAGTAGCAACCTATATCTTGAATACAGAGTATAGCAGTGGTCTTGGGTTCCCCACCTTATCTAACTTTGTTGCAAAAGGGTATGTAGGATGCTAGTCTTGTGAACTCAATGTGTTACGTAGGGTTGTTATAGAATGTTATGTGTAAGGTAAGGAACTAGGGCAAGGTACCTCATGGGAATAAGCACCTGCGACTAGCATGGTGGGTGATTGTTTCCATGCTTTGTGTTACTTATCCTGCATGAAGAGCTTTGAGGAATTCATAGAAAGAAATTTGATATGCAGCGTGATGCGGGAAATTTGAGGGAGTTCTTTATGAGAATTCTGAAATGTTGGATGTTATTGTGTGCAGCCCTCAGTGGAGAAGCCGCCGTTCTTCTTACCCTCTTGGACGGCCGTGTATGTGGTGAACGTCATCGTGATTGCGTGGACGCTGGCGGTGGGAATTGGCTTCGGTGGCTGGGCAAGTATTTCCACCTTTATCAAACAGATTCGCACCTTTGGTGTGTTTACAGCATGCTATCAATGTCCAAAGTCCAGTAGATAGCACATCTTGAAGTAGAATCACAGTTATGTAGAATTGTACAGTAGCCTTGGAAGCTTGGGCTGCCACAAGTTCCGTGAACGCTTGGCTGCTTGAGAAATTCAATCACGTAGTCCATCTAGTAATCACTGCAGTGCCATAGTCATCACCATTTTTTGCAAGATTTATGATGCTCTGTAATTTCTAGCCTCTTGTCCAGTGCGGCACGGCCATGTTGGAGTTTGAGCAAAAGGATCAGAAGCTCTGCATTGGAAGGGCAGCGTTAGCAGTTAGTCATTCTTTAAGAGCATTTCATAGCTTGTTTCTCGATAACTGACAGATATGAGAATTCTTTTTAAAGAGAGGGTGTACTTCCCTAAAGGCATTAAGTTTTTCTCTTTATTGCCGTAAGATAAGATGTAACTGGAGAGCTTTTGACATTTTCTTCCCATGCCTGTTTGTCAATTTCCAACTCTAAGTGGCCCATGTGGTGAACGGAATATTACTCAGCAGTAGATCACCTGACGTCACAGATCGTCACATTTACAGAAACTAGCAATCAATCAATTCACAACTCCTAGTGCACCTCTAACCTCGAATTTCAGTAACCAACAATCCACTCCTTGCTACTACGACAACATCAGCAACAGTATCAAAAAAGAACTGAGTAAACTAGCTCCATAAATCTCCCAGGCAACACCTCTATCATATTCCCCCTTCTGAAGCTTCAAATTTTCCAGAGACTGGGGGGACCGGGGTGGCGAAATGTGCACCACGAAGATAAAACTTCGAGGAACACTGGCCATAAATTGCCACGGGGCAAGGGTGGCACAAGAGGAGCTGCCCGGAATTGTAGCTTCCCTACATGCACATTTTTTACTGCTGTGTGAAAACAAAGTTTAATAATTTCCTGTCAGTTCTTTTCAATCCATACAAGATTTGCATCCGTCTGAACAGGTACTACGGTAGTATTTTGCAGTTTTGAGATGCTATCCCCTCTTTGGAGAGAGTACGTAGTATAATGAAGTATAATGAGGCATCACTCGTACATATGATAACAAGCTTATCCACAACAATCACAACCACCACAACACCATCCATCACCCCACGAAAAATACCTTTCGCATTTCAAGATATAACGGGGCAAATAACGGTTCCTTCTAAACAAGTCATTGAAGAGTGTACACGCTTCCTTTGAAGGATGTCAGCACCCTGCATTTGGAAAGAAACAGGAGAATGTATGTACAGAAAACTAAGCTGCAACAGAAAGCGATCACAACTTGATGGAGGGCTTCAGCTTGCGGCTCGAAACCAAGCGGATGTGACGTTTCCTTGAAGTCGACTTGACTGGGGTGTTAGCTGCAGCTCTTACAAAGGCGATGGAGGCGAACAAACCCCCAACAAAGGCAACGAACCACATGGCTGCCGCCAGGGAGCACCCAGCTGCCAACACATCCAAACTCAACTGGAAAACCTCCCGCGACATAATCAACCCTGCCACACACACACGACAAAAAGATCAGAAAACCTTACTACCTTCAACACAAAATTAGGTTGAACACAAAACTCCTGCTGCACATGCCTGTTCAAAATCAACTTAAGCATGTGCCAGCAATGATCTGGACCACACGATTAAAAGCTACGAACCATGTCCTACAAATTTCAAAAGTGCATCATATCAGTAGATCCACACAGAACTCATAGCATCCGAATCAAAATTCCCCTATGATCGTAATCTTTAAACTCTTGCCACCAGAAACAGAGACATTCTAGAGAGTGCTCAAAACTCTGTAAACTAGTACTCCGTACTTTCCAAGTGCTTTGATAGGTTTTGAGGTTGCGAACTGAAACCTTGAGCACGACAATCTAAGATTGATGCAGTTCGAAGGTTTAGTACGGTTCTTGCTTTCAGTGGGGCAAAACCCCTAAAGAGCTCCAGTTTGCAACCCAAAGCAGCTCCAACTCTTGAAACTCAGCTCTGGCTACGCTTGCCAATCTCGCGAAACTTTGCCATCAGCACCCAAGTCGTTTTCAAAACCCAAACAGCACATGAACTTAATATGTCAAATTGTGTTGGCAAAGAAAATATGGGTTCCTACTCTAAAACTTTGTAACGAGAAGATCGATCTCAAATGAATTACTACGGTACTAGCTATGGTATTAGAGCTCCGTCGCCATCCACAAGTGTCCGTCACCCGATCTCATCAGCCCTGCCCGAGTGTACTCGATCGATCGCAAAACAAGTTCAATACAATCATTAGCTTTGAATTACACAAATTTTTTGGTTTCAGAAATTCGTTTCGTTGTCAGTAGTGCCTCGTGTGCGGGAGGGGGTGGGGGGGGGTGGGGGTACTCGATCGTTTGAATTTGGTGGTCCTTCAATTCCCTGGCAACCCGGGTGGTGCATGTAGACGGAGGGCGCTCCACGTTGGGGAGTAAACGGCGGAGATCCCAAGGCCGGGCCACTCGCCCTTCCTTTTCGTTACCTTAAAAATACATCATGAATTCTGCCTGTTTTTGAAAATTCTCACAGTTTTTTGGTAGTTTTCCGAATTCTGTGCCGCATATTCTGCGATACATTCTTGGGCTATGCGGACGGAGGTGGTGCATTTGAGCTTGTGCTTTTTATCTATTGTTTGGGGAGAGGATCCGAAATTTAAGGGAATGTATTTTGGCGTAGCTTGCACGGAAGGCTGGTTTTGGGTTTTACGGAGTTTCTTTGATGGAAGAATCTTGGGTGATGCTTGGGTGAGCCGTGGGGAGGACGTTAAATCCTCCATTCGAACTGGGCCCCCCAGGGGCAGATTTACCTTTTGGGAAAAGCAGGAATTATTTATTTTTGTGCACATTATTTTTTTTGCAAATTCTGAATTCATACTTGCAATGGTAGACCCTAAATTAGCTAAGAGAGGTCTAGAACATACCCTACACACGGCTCAAAATAGGGAGCATTTTTTACTTTTATCCGTAGATAACCCATAAAATTACCTTGCAGGGCCCAATTCGAATAGAGGATTTAATGTCTTGCGAGCCATGGATGATAAGATAACTAGACTTCTTGATGTTATCAAGAGTTACTAGTGTGCCTTGTGCCATTGCCTTAGCCAAAATAAAAGTAAAAGTAATTTTGTAATTTTGTAATTCATAAAAACTTCAGAATTCTATGGCTTTTACACTGTAGGTCTAAATGCCATGAAACAAAGCCCATGCACCCCTCCTCGTTGAGAACTTTCGAATGGTACCAAAAATGTGGCTAGGGGACGTAGAATGCAAGAGATTTCAACATAACAAACAAAATAAACTAACTAACTAACAACCTAACCTAGGGTATGGACTAGTGTGCCCCCTATCATTACCACAATCAAAATAAAAGTGAAATTATTATTTTTATTATTTTATTTTTAAAAACTCCAAAATTCAATATATTTTATGCACCAAGGAGTGCAAGGGCTTTGGTGTGTTGTGAGAGGTTGTGTTCTTGATACAAATAGAAAGCTTTGTGCACAAAGGAGTGCAAAAGCTTTGTTTCATGGCATTTGGACATGCAATGTGAAAGTTATGTTTTTTCTAAAATAAAAGATAATTTAATTCAATTCACTAGAAGATTCCCTTGTTGCTCTCAACAAAATCTATAGAACATTTTTGTTTTTTGTAACAGAATAACATCAATTTCAACATAGATTTTGCACTAAAATTGATATTTTTGCATTACCAAAAACAAAAACGTTATGTAGATTTTGTTGATAGCAACAAGGGTTTCTTCTAATTATTTTCTAATTCCAAAAAAATTGTGAAATTCAATAACTTTCACACCCTAGTCCAAACGCTACAAAACAAAGTCTATGCAACCTTCCTTGCAAAGAGCTTTCCAACAGTATCAATAATGACACTAGATGCTTCAAATAAACAAACTAATTTGAAGTATAGATAATTGATTAATTTGTGTTGATTAGTAATTAATATTGGAAAAAACGAGAGTGGAAAAGAAATTATCATAGATAGATCCTTGGTGATCCTTACATTAGATTAGACTTGGATGGTGCTTGCATTGAGGGACATTGGTGATAGAGTCAATATTGGCTATAAGGTAGATATGTTGATTCCCACCCTTACACCTAATTCCCATCCTCATGTACCAATGGAGTGCTTTTGAGGAAAAAAAATTTATCGACCATTAGTACAAAATAAAAAGTTCTTAAAGGGATATGAATGGGTTTATCTACCTTAGATTATAAATGGTTGTGAAACAAGTTTGGCAATCATTATTGATGAATCTTGAGGTAATTTGAAACAATTTATTCCCCATGTAACCACCTTGCTAACCTAGCTACACTCTAAAAACACAATGGAATACACTTGGTTAGCCCTTAGAAGACCAAATCTATTGCTATGTGGTTGACCTTCAATTCTAAGCTCAATTTAGCCTTGTAAATAATATTTGAGTATCAATCCAAGATTTCTAATATATGTAAATGTGTGTTTTCTATCAATGAGAAAAATCCCTATTAGTTTTGTAATAAATTTTAATGGTTAAAATATTTATACCAAAAAGTGAAAATAATCTAGTAGATACATAAAAAAAATCCAATTAGTGTGGGAAAATTTTCAAATGGTTCAAATAGCCATGAAGAATAGTGAGAAAATTTCTCAAATAATTATTTTTTAACACCCAAAACAACCTCAACTATCCCTTAAAAAGAGGCAAGCAATCATGCAATCTCCTCCCCTTTTTGAAAAAATCTAAAGTTGTAGATCTCGGTTAAAAAAATCCCCCCTCCCTTCCAATGTCATTGATCTCGAATTAAAAAAGTAAACAATCACCTTTGATAGCCATTGTGAAGGATGATCTTGGCCATTGGTGCTATGGGATATGGAATACAAAATATGATGGTAGTTCTGTCTTTGCCACTTTGCTTTGATTCACAATATGCACTTTGTTTTAGGGGGTGTCTTCTTGTTTTATATGCACTAAGTTTCTTTGCATTGATTTGTTCTTAGATTCCGCAAAGTCATCTCTATCATGGATTTTTTTTTATACAAATGAAACAAAATTTCATTACAAAGGGAGAAATTACAAGCCTACGAGCCATAGGTGGCTTAGAAGGAAAAGACAAACCAAACCAAATAAGGATCATAGACGACCAGGACAAACTAGAGACACATGCAAGGTGTAGGGAGGGGCTGGAGTCTCTTTCCGGCCAACACAAACAACTCGCACACCTCGGGTTGTCGCCACACACACCTCAAGGAAGCTAGAAAATAAATCCTACCCAAAGACCTAATTTTTGGATCGACGCTTAACAAAAGTGTTAAGGCACTTGTCTTGGATCTAAGTTGCTTTGGGGTTCTTCATGTTCACTGCGCCCATTCACTTTGACCATAATTGATCATACCAGTCCAAATGTGTTGCATAAGTCTTTTAAGAATCCACACTCTGTTGTTGAAGACCATGTCATCGTGTAGTAGCCAGAACGCTTAGAGGACCATAGTTCAAATTTTGCACCAAATTCTCTTGACGGGGTTAAATTTCCAAGGAATTCCAATTGAAAAAATGCCTTGGCACTAGGTGAGCATGTGCCATGGACCTTGCTTATCTTGACCAACAATAAGAACATTCAAAATGTGGATAGCCCATTGCCAAGCTAACTAGGCAACATGGCCTTCCCAAAACTTATGTAAAACAATCTCCTCTACTCTCCTTCTTTCATGGTTTTCACAAATTTGTTGTACAAGTCAATTAGGTTCCAATATTTAGAGCATTCTTTTAATCTTTTGAGTCTCACATGTGAACAAGACGTTCAAAAGTAAAGAGAGAACAAATTTGCCAAGAAAATACTAGTGCACATTCAACCTTCTATGAAAGGAAATGAAGCCAAATATAGAAAGTGGGCCAAAGATGAGACAAAGCGCCTGATGGAATCTTGCAAGTCTTCAATTGTTATTTGCTTTTTTAAGAGTCAACTCCCTCCTATTTTATATTCCGCTAGAAATTCAATCATTTTGATATTATTTACAAAGGTAGTCAACTGGCTTAAGCATATAAAAAAGGATTATATGTGTAGAGTTTGGAGGGAAATTGGGAGAGTTAGGATTTGGCAATTTGTATCTTGATTTGTGAAGGTGATGATGCTTTGGATTGCGGTGGAATGGGATGCTCCTGAATTTTGAATAAAGACTTTATTAATAGAATGTATTTGAAATTTTGAGATCCAAAAAATAAGAATGAACAATGTTTATTGACCCCTTAAGTCATTTCATTTGTCTTCTGATTGATAATTACATAGATAGAGGGAAAAACTACTATTCATAGTTGTTTTGTTGTTCTCAAATAGCATTTGAAAGCCAAATTTGATCAATTCACAATGTCATAGAGTGCAATAGGAAGATCATTTTGGGAGAGATGGAGTATAAAAATTGAAATGAATTTATTAGTCTCTAATTTAAAATTTAGATTTTTTGCACTTATTGCCAATTACAGTAAATTTTCTAAAATATATACTTAAAGTTTAAAATGTTGAGGGAGGATTTCTTCATTTACTACATTCTTTGAAATCTCCTAAATAGTTCATTTTAATGCCTAAAGATATAGAAGAAATCATTTAGGCCCGTGAGAGTGAACTTCTTTATGTTCTAAGGTCAATACTAGCCAAATCATAGATCTAAGAAAATCCATAAGAAAACAATGTGGAAAGTTCATAGAAAATGACTTGAGTTACTTTTGGAAAATGTAGGATTATTTTGAAACCATAGGAGAACCATTTTGAAACCATAAAATATTTTTTTAATTTAAATTTGAGACCAACTCATGAAATGAAAATTACAAAATCTATCTCCTATCCTAACTCTATAAAGAAAAAATTCTAAAAATTGAATATTTTATAGTACTTTGAATTTTTGGTGTGTAAATATCATGTGCTAATTTTCTGGTTATGTAATGATATGGTAACTTGGATTACATCATAAAGTCCTTTGAACATTATAATGTATAATAATTTTGAAAATCTCAAAATTTTAAAAGTATATTTTGCATATGATATGACTTTTTTCACTTCTTGTTAAAAAATTCATGGTAGTTTCAAAGTTTTATAAAAAGTCTAACATGTTTATAACTTATAGAAGACATGTGATTTCATGAAAATTTTCATTCATGCATATAGTTGCAAACTAGGCTCTTGAAACATATAGAGTGAAGGTTAATTACATATTAGATGGATGATGAATATTTTTTTTTTAAAACTACATGCCATTAATATTCCTTGAAGAAGCCTTCAAGAAAAATCATGTTATATATTGATGTCATGTACAAATAATGCTCTACATTGATTTTTTTTAGTTATGAGTGGGAAAAATGATCATCACCTAAACAAATAGTGTCATCACAAAATTTTCTTTTCAAAGAATTGGTACAAATAAATACACCATTAATTATTTCAACCTGTATTAATTCAAAAGAGTATGACTTTGATAAATTGGTATCACAAGCACTATTAGGATAAGCTAGGGTAGTTGAATCAAAGATATAGATACATTAGAGGACTTATTATCATTTACTAAAGTATGTATACCCAAGATCACCTTAGCCCAATTTCAACCTTTGATGTTTGGCCCAATTGGACCTTCTTGCATTCTAATGTCAATTTAAAAATTATAAAAGATTGACATTAGACAACTTCAAAATGGAAATGGGATTGAAAAGGTTGGAATTGGGTTGAAAAGTCACATTTTTATAACTTCAAGGGAATACCACCATGTGGTATAGATACATGGCACAAGGGTTCATTTATTATATATTCCACAATTTGAAGAGGTGCTTTAGGGTTACCATTGCAACCATGTAGGGAGTCCAAAGAACTACACTATAATCCAAACGGACAAGAATAGTCATGTTGAGAGACAACAATGGGAAACAATATGTTTTTGCTTTGACCACCTATAATGTGTTTGTTCTTAAGACATCAATGACATCCAAGACAACTATAATTTTTTTTAAATGGTAGTGGGCCCAAAACAACACCAACACATACTACAAATGACACCAAATTCTAAACCCATTCAAATACAACCTACTCACAATATATCAATTAATTTACAGAACCTCCATAACAACAATATTCAATTCCCTATTTCTACGATATTGAAAGAAAACAACAACCATAAGAATGAATTGAAATAATATAAACAATGTACTTTAGAATTTATCTGGAAATGGGAAACTCTCAATACTCAAATTTATATAAAGTGGATGTCAGTTGATAGTTTACTTCTACAAACTGATTGTGTTTAAAAAAATCATAATATACCACTTCTACATCAACTTTAAAAAAATCAATAGAGCGAATACTTAAAATTTTTTTTTATGAACCACAATTAAAAGACATCCAATACATCCATCCACCTATCCAAATTCCTAGCATCACTATAACCACATTAGAGTGCAATGTGGATAAAAATATTTGGGATACAAACACACAAATTATGATACAACACCCACTAGCATCCATGTATAAAAACTTAGACACTACATCACATTTGTTACAACATCTAGACTACAATAGTTATAGAAACAATATCAAATACACATCTAAAATTACATTCCCATTGACCCAATGATACAAGCATTAAAAATAGAAATATGCACAGTACCCAAAAGATATAAATTATCCAAAACTTCTAAACTTAAAAATATACAAATTATATTGCAAGACCAATATTACAATAGATTATCTCTCCTTTTAATTTTACTTACCCATAAATACTTTTCTACATCACTTATATGCCCAACCCAATTCTTAAGTTACTATTTGTCCCATACTAGAGACAAAATATTTGACTCACGATAAAAAAAACATAGTCTAGAAAAGGCTTAGTACACATGCATAACACATATGCTTTATCCCAAACAATACAAGGTGATTGCGAGAAACACTTCACATTTTTAGCTCAAAAACGCGATTTTTGGCCGTAAGACTGACAATACTATGCACTACTATCAATTTTGTGCATTAGTGTGCGCCTGCAAATTTCAACTGTCAATTTGGGGCACCTACAGATCTAAACCATTGATTTAGTACTATACAATACTATGTAGTACTGTAGACTATTATGGATTACTATAGAAGTCACTTGGAGCAGAAAATAGTAGAAAAGTGGTCTATGGACCTTTTCATTTTTAGTAATTTAAAAAAAATTCAAAAAATTCCTAGAAAAAAAAGACATTGTTGTAGACAAGCATGCTTTTGCATTGCACCAAAAATTTCTTCAAGGAAAATTTTTTCTTGCCTAAAAAATGCACTCAAACAACAATCACTTTGGCCCTATGTAGACACCTCACACAAAGGTGTTTTGCAAAAAACTCTTTGTCTCTCATTGGAATGCAAGTACACCTCCAGCTTCTCCAATTTGTGACTTCCAGTTCGCATTTTTGGGTACAAAATTGGATCCAAAAAAAACCAAATGGTAAAGGTACACACCCAATTGGGGGCACCTTAAAAATAGTAAAGTAATTTTAAAAAAGAAAAAAAATTACGGAATGTGTGAAACTTTTATGCGTACCTTCATTCCAAATTTCAAGACAAATAGACTTACGATACAAAAGTTATGACCAAAAAACCACGTGTCTAAGGGTAAGGGGACAGAAAATAGGACAAGTATTTCTTGCAATCACCCTACACTCAACGAGACTTGCCACATATGAAGATCCAAATAACATCACAATAATCATTACACCAAAGACCTATTGGTATAACAACTAGATACCACATAAAACTACCTTCAAAGATTTACATGCCTTTTGGCATATTTCCCAATTGACTCAATGATCTATCATAAACTCACTCTCCTATACTACTTAAAAAAGAAACCACTCAAAAAAACATATGCATTATATATAATGTGTATTCGTAACATCCATAACACTTTATGAACTTCAACACTCTTTATTAACCTATTATTGAGAAAATACAATTGAATTACAAATGGCCAAAGCTTTCCTCCAAATTATAGCACAAATGCCTATACATACCAAAGTCTATATTAGCAAAAATGGAATAAACTCTTTAACCCTACTTACAATAGAAACAACATCCAAATCCCAATAATGCCGACACACATAAACGATGCTTAACAAAAATACCCCTTACAATACATCTACTATTTAGATGGATTTTTCATCCTCCAAAACAAAAAATACTTGAATCCGGAAACTAGGTTGCTAAAACACAACAACATATGTCATCTAAAATCCAACAAACAAAATAAAGCTATCATTTACACTTTTAAGTTCCATTTGGTTCAGAATGAGATATATAGATCAAATTTAGACTATCCATAAATATTTAGGTTGGTTCATTTGGGCGTTCAGTATGTTGTATTTATAAGAATATATGTATTGTAGTCAATTTAGCTTGCAAAATATTCAATCACAATGTTACACAACCGCATATCCCACCTTTTGATCTAAAAGGTCAAATCTCATGCAAATATAAAAAGGAACAAAGTGGTTGACATCTTTGTAGTTGCAAGTATCATCAAAGAACATCGACTACTAAAACAAGACTATGAAAATGCACAATCTATACATTTTTTTGTCCATTGAGGAATCTAGCCATCATAAGAAAGACACTATTCAAGGACCTCATACAAATTTCACAACTATTTAAATTCAAATATGGGCACTTCATGATATAAGCTCACAAACACATATTTTTGCCGATATAATACCAAAATATCACATGCTCACTATGTAACTTTAGCCAAACAAATACATAATACATATTCAAGGGGTGGGGGGTTAGTGAGCGGTTGGAGTAGCAACATACATGCGAAGAAATGATAGGATATTTTAAAAACATGGGGGCTCAAAATTATAAATGGGTTTAGAATAATATAGGGTATTGAAAATGGCATTAGACGTCTTTAACCCCTGAAGGACCAAGGCTTTTTTTTCTTCAAAACAACACACTCAAAATTGCCATCTTTAGAGCAAAAAGTAAAAAAAAATTGAAAATTTTATTTTTTGCATATATAACCAGAGTATCTTACACCAAAATAGTATGAAAATGTGTGGAAAAAATTTCAGAAATTTTGACCCCATAGATTGCAAGATATGTGCAATTAGAGTGAAGAAAACAAGTTTTTTCATACATTGTGGGATTAGGTTATTTGACTTTGAACCTTCTTAACTTAAAATTTTTTGCACTATAGAGTTTTGAGCTTTAAACCTTTATGGTGGAGAATTGAGTTGAGAGTCTAGGAAATAAAATAAAATAAAATAAATTTAATTTTCATTCTTTAAAAAATTGTTAAGTAGAAGTAGGTAAAGATAGAAGGAAAATCTAAATTACTAATATCTCTAAGATAGAATTAAAATGAACTAATCCCAGTGGTGAGATTGTTCTAGAAAGCAAATGAAACCATATGGACCTTCTTTTTTTTTTTTTAAATTGTAAAAATTGCATTCAGAAATGAATCCAACAAGTTGTTCTTTCAAGAAGATGCTCTAATTGCTCAAAAAACAAGATTGTCTATAACTTTCTCATAACAAATCCAAATCGAATGAATCAAAGCTTTCCGTGTAGTCAAAAATATAATCCATAAGGGAAAAAAATAAAAAATAAAAAAATTCAAATTTTTGAAACTTTTTTTTGCTGCCCTCTCTCCCTTGTTTTGAGCTTATTTGGTCATAACTTCTGTTCTCATGCACCAAATTAAAAAAAATCATATTCCCACAAAGCTCATCAATTTTTCTATCTTCATAAAATTTTTCAAAAAATCAGGACAAATATTGAGACCGTAGGTACCTACCGAAATCTCATTTGTCCCCTAAAAGGAACAATGGTCCTTCAGGGGTTAAAGTACTATAGGGTATGGAATAAGAGGTCCCATTACAAAATTACATAATGATAGCATGTGAAAAAAAAATTCATACCCCTCTATAAAATAGTGGTTGTTTACATCTATATCCTTATTTTTTTAATACACTACCCTTTGTGTACATATTTTACTATAATGTACATCTGTTTACATTAAAGCATTATTACAAATAAAAAATTAAAATAATATTGTACATGAAATATAAAATTGCTATTATCTCACTCCTCTAGATGCTCCACACTTATAAATGCAAGAATATTTGAAGACAAATCACCTTACTACACTACATCTATATAGATACTTTGATGTGTTTGCCCAAATACAAATAAATGTCAATGCAAGGCAAAATGATTTTGTAACTCACTATATGTAAAAAAGAGACTTAATTTACACTTACCTCCCACTATTCCTTCAAAATAATATAAAATAAGATGAATAGTATTTACATTTTGCAATGATAGATTCTTATCAAAATTAGTAGAAGTAAAAGTATAAGAAATACATCCCCTTGTTATAGAATAATTAAAGAGATTGCAAGTCAATTGAAACCCCTTGTAATTTTCATAGTTGGTGCAAGAAGAACAATACATATCAAATCATTTCAAATATCACAAGAAAAATTAAAAATTTCACGATAGCTATTAATACAATTCTTAATAACATAAATAATATTGTAATCAAATACTCAACTTATATACTATGGAGTACTTTATAAGTGAAACTCAATCAGAACCACACTTAACCCATTTTTATAGATACACCATAAACATTACAAAATACTCATAGGCAACAATATTCTACTTCATACATAGTTTTTTGTAGTTTTCAAAATCATTAGGTACAATAGAATGTAAGGTAGGTAAACCAAAAGTGCCAGTAATTTCTATTGTGCCTAATTGCTACAATTAGATTGTTCAAATTTTTATACTTTCTTATTGACAAATGCAAGGAGGTTTCAACGCACTAAAGAATGTGACATTTGGATTTTATACACAAAAGTTATGAAGGAACAAAATTTGGTTCTAAGAAAATTTCTTCCATGTAGGTACATTGATTTTGAAAATGTACACATAGTGAAGATGGTAGTTTAGGGTCAATTTCACATTTGGAGGGGCCCACCACCCTTCTAATAGAGGTATGTAGCCTTATTAGTGACACTCCCTTAGTTAAGGTAGAAACACCCTTAAGCATCCATGTTCCCATTCATGCATAGTAAAGTTCCCTTGAAATGTCCCTAGGCTTTCATGAAAGTGTCCCTCTACAATTACATTAAATTGTCCCCTTACTTATTGCTGATTTGTTGATTTCTTAAATTTTCATGTTTCGATTTCATGTTCACCTATGTGACAATTTCAATGGTCTAGGAAGTTGCCACTTTGAAAATTGATAGAAAATACATGCCATATCCAAAAATTCTGATTTATTTATTCTTTTGGTAAATTCTTGATTTTCAATTGCTAATACTACAAAAATATTTTTTCTAGCAAAAGGTGCCTCCAACTATGCTGAATTGCTTATAATGACGGTTGTAGGGGCTTCCAACAAAAGCCCTAACACGGGACTTGCCATGGAAACCAAGGTGAACAGACTCTCAATTTACGCCAATTGACGGAATTTCAAAAGGAGATTGGACTACTGGAGTGCCAAGCGGCTACAAATAGAAACCCTAGGCCCCCACCTGACAGCATCCACGACACACGCCTTCCTTTCGTTATGGCCCCATCCTGATCTACGCCGCCAACTTTGCAGCTCGTCAATCGCTTCCTCTGTCATACCCAAAACTGGCTGAATTGTTCCGTGGTGACGCCGGCTTTATCACTTTGCTCACCTCGATTGAAGGTGGCCAGAAGCGAATTCTGTTCAAAAATCCTCCTTGCATCATGTAATCGTGCATTGATCTCGATCAAATTTGCTCTAATATCGAGCTTGCTTGGGCGATTGGCATCATGCGTCTTTGGGCTTCATGTTTCCTTTGAAATCGTCGTCGTTGGAGGTTTGAAATGAGCAAGAGTTGCTTGATTTGGGTTCGGATTTTCGCCATGGATGGATCACTGCTTGCATTATGGGCCTGCAATGCTGAATTAGCGTTTTGGGGCGTACCTGTGTCGGTTAATGGCCTTTTGCGGCCATGAAATTTAGGGTAGTGTAGACGAAGAGTGGTGTTCTTGCACGTCGATTGGTCGCATATCGAGCTTGGTTGGGCGATTGGCACCCTGCGTCCTTCGTGCTTGCTTCCCCTTTCTGTTTCCTTTGAGCTTCTCCGTCGTTGGAGTCTCCTTGGAGGGTTGGAATGAGCAAGAGTGGCTCGATTTTGGTTCTCATTTTGCAGAAAAAATTTCAGTGCCTGCATTGCGGGTCTGCAACGCTGAATTTGCGTTTTAGCTCGTACCCGTGTCGGTAGTTGGCATTTTGCGGCTATGGCCGAGTTTGATGAAATGAAGGGTAGTTTAGATGAAGTTGGGGTAAAGTGTCGGTCTTGCACGTCGATGGAGCGGTGGCGATCACAGTCGCTTAGGTTTTGCGATGGTGAACATACCATTGTCGAGTAAAATTGGGTTGAGTTGTCGTTTGGAATTCAACCACCCTGCTGTGACAGAAATTTTGCAGCTTATGTCCCTGCTCCGTTGCCTTGGCCACTGCTAGTTATGTGCTCCCGTGCTCTGCCTCTCACGTTCTCCTTCCGTCTGCTCAATCTTAAGCACTGTCTGATGCTCTTTGGTGAATAGTAAAGTAGAGACTCGATGAACCATACAGTACATAAGATGTTCCATTGACCATCTAAGTACAGGTTAACTTTGGTTTGTGTTAAATGTCTAAACACTTAATCTATTGACATTAGTAACTTAACTCAGAATAAATATGCAAAATTTGAGATGACACAAGTTTCTAGATGACACAAGTTTCTAGATTATTGTAGGCAAAAGCTCAAAGTTAACCTGTATGGTCAATGGGACCTCTCCCTTGCTGTATGAGAAACGGAGACTTTACATTATTCCTTTGTTTGGTTGATAATGTACTGTGACGATTCTAACGAATTGGAATTGTCTTTTGCTCTTAGATCGTGACAATTAATCAATGAGTCACATTATCAGCGCATGGACCGAGAAGTCGGCTCTCTCGCGTTGGGCAGACCACTGCAAATGGGGGCGATGGGCAGAAGTGATTGCAAAGGAGAAGCCAGCAATCGAGGGTCACAATGTCACGACGGGCCTCTTGAGTCACGCCGATGCCAAAAGGATCCGAAGTTCTTTATCTTCTTCGTCTTCTTCTTCTTCTTCCTCCTCTCAAGACGTGGAGATGGACCCTGAGCTTTGGGGCCATCTCCAGGACCACATCGACTTGGAGGAGATGGTGATCGCGAAGCTGCCCCTTCACGCGTTCTACCGATCCCTCAGCGTCTGCAAGAAGTGGAACCATTTGCTTCAGAACCAGCAATTTCTGGAGCGCTCTAGTTCCCTCACTTATTCATTGCCCAAACCCTATTTCATTCTTTGCGGTGGCCAGCAAGCCTGCCATCAAGCGATGCTGGTGCAGGACGGAGAAAAATGGGTGTTGAAGGCGCTCCCGTCTGATGGTTTTCGATTTTCAATTCTCACCCCTGATTTCCAGTTTCATGTGGCTCATGGCGTGGTGTACACCGCCAATTTTCATATGGGAACAGTCTTGAACCTCCACACCAAGCGTCTCTATTGCCTTCCGAGCTCCTGCATGCGAGTTCGAAGCAGCGGATGCGCATTTGCGAAGCTAGCTGTGGAGAATCCCTTGGGGAGCTCATACAAGGTGCTCACTGTTTGGTGCCAATATGGAACCCACTCCACGTCTGTTTACGACTCTGTTACTGGAGAATGGACACAGAAGCCAACTCCTTGCCCTAAACTAGTGGACAGTGAATTGGATTCGACTTACTGCGAGGGTGTCATGTACATGAAGTGTGGGAATACTAGTCGACTCTCCAGGCCTTCAAGGCATTGCCATTCACCGTCTCTTATTGAACCAAAGATGCTCGCTTACAATTTCGAGCACGACTCGTGGACTGTGCTTCCCTTACCACCTGATGGGCATGAGCCTACAGGTTTAAATATTCGGAGGCCTGCAGCAATGCATCCGTATGGACCTGCACCCAGGCCTGCGCAGAGGCGAAGTTTTGGTCCATTGATGCAGGGGCTTGGTGAGTGGAGAGGCGTTCTACGTGATTTAACGCTCACTGAAGGGGGTGGGCTTCGTGTGTGGGAGTTTCAGCAAGATCCTCAGACATGGATTGAAGTGGATCGCATGCCAACGCCCATGCTGGAGTGGTTTCTCATTGAGCCTCATTCTTTGCGAGTGTTTCTGCGGAACCGGTTTGTAGAGAAGATCAGGACGTGCTATTGCGAACATTATATCCTTATATCGCGCCATGACTTCGCGGAAACGTCCGGACTGGCCAGATTTGTGTTGTATGACATGGAACGAAAGTCGTGGGAGACTCTGAATGTGGCCAAGAATTGGATCTGCAATTGTATGCCCACGCGGACCTGGCAGACGGAGCCTACCCGGCCTGTGATGGCTTGAATTTTCATTTATTTCTAACCTTTTTTTTCCATATCATATGGGTCACTGAAAATGAGTATGTAGAAGAAAACAGGTGAAGGGCTGGCTACAGAGATTACCTTTTTTTTAAGACTAAAGCAGAACCTTCGAGCCTTGGAGATCTACGGCTCATTGAAAGGATGGTGGCTATGACCCCTTTTTGCTACCGCACTGCACCATGTGGAGATGAAACCAACAGGAGAGGGTTATGTAGCGACCAGTTTCTTTTGGATCTGAATTTGCAGCTTATCTTGAAGGCCTGCGTACAAATTTTAGAAGGGCAGTTGTCTCAGGTTTAGAGTAAATGCGAGAGATATTATGTGTATTGAAGGTAGAATATCGAGCAGTGCAATAGTGGAGAAGTTACTGTCCAAACTGGTATAGTGGTACATCAGATGTTGATATGGAGAATATTGGATTCTGCTCCAATGTGTCGCTGCTACTCGCAGTAATTGAAATGTAACAGTGTATCATTTCTAGAAAGGATGAAATGTGACGTGAAATTGGATGTGAATCAGAGGTCTGATCAGCTGCGGCATGTGAAGTTGTGGGTGAACGTTTCCAATATTGGAGCTCCTGCGGAACCGAAGCTTCAGCCGAGCTCGTTTCTTCTTGTGATTGGTGTCAAATAGGGAACACGAGTCGTATACAATCTAACCCCCTTAACCTTAGTGCTTGGAAGACAGTCGTGTTAAAGGTCAAATAGTCCGAATGTGAGACAAGTGTCCCACTGTTAAGGATAGTGTGGCAAGTGTGCCAGATATTCCAGAATGTCAATGAAGATAGGTTCAGATTAAAGAGATTAAAGAGATCTTAGTTTAGAGGACTTGACATTCTCTAATGAAGGACCTTAGTGTATTTGTAAAGCTCTTGATCAGCTCCCTAGGTGACCTTTTTTCGCTAATTTTTTTTATTATATCCTCATTAAGACGGTTCCGCCAGGATCACAAACCTACTTGTTCTGCTCCTTGTGGTTTGTAAGGCTTCGAAGAGCTGGGAATGGAGGTCTTCATCAGGCCTGGAGGGAAGAAGCTCTCTAAAGTACTGGGTTTCCTCCTCCGAGTTCTTTGTTTAGCACACTAGCCACAAAGAGCGCAGGTTCAATGTGTTTGTCGAAGGTAATTGATGCAGGTTATGACAACTTCATTGCCTGTTCAGTGAGGTAATTTACACCTTATTTCTGCCAAACCTTAATTGAAAATTCCTGGAAAGATTTGCAGATTTGTTGGTTGCAACATCTTGTACGCATTGTAGAATGCTGCCTTTTATGGTATGGCTTACGATGAGCGCAGCTCATTCTGTGAGGTATACCCAGTTGTGCACGAGATGCTAACATGGCAAAACTGTGAAAACAATGCGAGTGATGTTTGACAATTACGTTCTTTCTACGACGCAGCTCTATAATTATACTTCACAGGTAGGTACACTTCCGCTGTAAGAAATAGCATAACGTTGAGAGGAACTGTAGTCAAGAGCGATTGCCGAATGCTAGCTAACTGAGTCGACTCTGAGGGAGCTCTGATTTGTTTTGTGTGCAAGATCCTCAACTGATTCTGGGTGAGAGAATGAACCCCTATTGCTTGATATTTTAACCCTTTTTAGTAGTTTGTGAGGGGACTTTCTTTTGTTCAATTTGGACCAACACATGCAATGTTCTTCACTGATTCTGGTGATACAAATTAGATCCCGTCTTAAATCATATTTTTCACAGTATGTTCAATCAAACTGATCATTTCGAAACCATGAAATCGTGGTCCTTGAGTGGTTATTGGAGCGAGTCAAGACATTTTTTGAATTGTTCCAACAAATATCAGCAGCAAGTTGCGTGCATAACTTAGTTTTATTTCAAATCGTTCAAGGTCTCTGGAACGGGCTACCCACCTCTGTTGTTGTATTCCAAAACGGCGTTTGGAAGGCTGTTTCTCATTAGTATGTTATTGGCGAATATGTGCCTTCTCAAAATGGAAAGAGGGACCCATAAGAGTCAAGCCAGCTGAGATTTCAATTTTCGTCAACTCGGCTATTATTGGCATGGCTATGGAAAATGGGCTATGTCCTGTACAAGGGCACCCACGTCGTGGCCAAGCCGCTGCACCGACGCCCGGATTTTGTGCAACTTCTTGCGATGGACATTGTTCAACATCCTCGGCACCATCTCCATCATTTTTGTGATGGCATCTCCCCTTGGCACACCTGTCTCGGGGTTGTAATGAGGAAAAGCTGCTGCCATTTTTACGCAAGAGGTTATGTCAGAAAATTCGACCCAAATGTGCAATGTTCACTAATTCTGCTGATAGGTCAAGTTTAGAAATGTCTAAATCATATTTTTCACAATATGATAAAAAATCGAATTGGTCATTAAATCTTGGCCTTCTAGACGTGGATTCAAACAGAGCAGGAGCTTCTCTGAAGACCACATCTTAACCCTAGAAGGACATCACGGACACTATGTGTCTGATAGGTGTTTGATTGATGACAAAGAATCCTCCCATGTAAGACAGAAGTGAAATTGTTCATCTTTGGAATTTTGTGTGAAAAGGAAAGGTCTTGCACAATAGTTTGACCTCCAATAAGTGTTGTTGAGTTTCTCTAAGCAAATGAGTCACATGGTACCAAAAAAGTTGATTTCCATGGTCATTAGCTCATCCTTCTAGGATTAAATATCTTATAGAGAATACACCTTAGGGTTGGTTTCCAATAGGGTTGGACCAAAGGCCTTCTTGAATTATCAAAGTAGAGATTGGTGGAGAGATGGGCGTGGTCCACGTTGAATTTACACTTTGGCCAAGGTCCATATCATTTTTTTATGAGAAGTCTATTTGGAATGCTACACGGCTAAAGTAGATAATGTTTTGCCGGTTTCTAAGAACTTTTTCATGACCACCCCTTTGAGGTAGGCCTAACAAATTTCTAAGAGATCATGGTGGGCTCACTAGAAGAAAACAGCATTGATTTCAACGAAATCAAGTTGACTCAAAATGCAATTTTCTGCCCCAAAATGCAAAAACTGTGTTGCAACCAATGCAGTTTCTTCTTTTTTGGGTAGAAAACTGCATTTTGCATCATCTCGATTTCGCTGAAATCAACACAATTCTCTTCTAGTGGCTAGAACCTCACAACCATAGATTTTGTCTATTTAATTGATCTTGTGGTTGACAATGTCAAATCTAATAATAAATACATATGACCCAGCTATGATCTCTCTTGGGTTTATACCAGAGACTACGCAAAGTGCCATTACTCTTTTTTGTCTTAGGTTCTTGTTTTGCATGGTCACATGACTCACATCTAACAAAGTGGGGTTCCCTAGAGTGCTTCTAGTCCTTGGTTTGGCCCTAGTGTAAACTGGCCCTTAATTTCTTTAAAAACTCAATAAATGATTTTCTTTAAAACTCATTTGATAGATGATTTATCTATTAATTACCTTTAATTTTCTCACATACTACCTCCATTCCAAAAGAAGTGTCTTGTTTAGACATCATGTTTTTTTAATGTCATTTTCATAGGTTGTATGGAGGGTTTTTTCTGTCCAATTTTATTAAGGTTGCAATGAACATATTCAATGTTCTTCAATAAATATGCTGATATAAGCATTAGACCCTTTTGAATTTGTGCTTTCATTACATGGTCACTGAAATTTTTATCAAATGTTTTCAACCAAACTGTGGACAATTATTTGGGACGGCGAGAATGCTGTTCAGCAGAACTTGAAGAGTTGACGCTTGCTGTAAGCTGGGCAATATCTCACCTGGGGTTGTAAGAAACGTGACACACCGCCTGGGACGCCAATACTGCTGATTGTTGTCATATTGGTTCAGCAGAGTGCCGTCTGCAAGCGTTACGCCCTGACACATGAACAACGTTTACCAGGTTTTTGGGGTGTCAAGAGAAACTGAATCATGGCCCGTGTCCCAATTAAATTTGACATCCACTATAGAGAGCACTCAGTGAGTGATCAACATCAGCATATTGTGCACCAAAAGGATCTGGATTCCTTTTCCACAGTTGTTGAGGCAGCTCCTCAAGAATGTTACGAATGTGTGTTAAATGTGAGTGGATGTGACCTCAATTTCACTCAGGTATGTTATAAGAGAGTGGTGTTTGTGAATGGATGAGACCTCAATCTAGTTTTCCTCAACAACAATAAATGGATTGGCAAGTTGATTGTACCTCGAGGGCCAAGAGCACTTGGTGAAAACGGAAGGCCTCCATGGAGGCAAACTCTTCATTGGCAAAGCGACCTGACAGATGGTGGTTTTTCACATGGAAGTGGCCTCGGCAGCTGCGTTTCTCGAACACCATTGATGGATCCGGTAGAAATGCGCAGTCTGCACGAATTTCAGCGGCCACGACTTCCACATCAAACCTGTCACACATGAACCACATTTCATTTTTCAGTGCAACCGAGAATAAAAATTTCAGCAGCTCCTGCTAAATTCTCTTGCACTGACTCTAGTTTACAACCAACTCATACTAAGGTAAAGGATACTAAAGAACCATTCCCGTCACTCTCCTGTTGACTGACACCTCTTACGAACAGCAACTCATCTCTTCCAATCAACACTGGCTTGGCATTTAGTTAGCAATGTGGGTGTAAGCATGACTTGCCTCAGTGTCTAGGAGCACTCATCTTTGACAAAAAAATCAGGCTGGGAGTCTCTACCCTTCAGTAGTGGTCTACAACCTCCCTATTTGAATGATTGCCAAAGAAACCATCCAACCCATTGAGTGAGATGAAACAATTCGATCTCACAAGAGAGTTTGGCTCTGGTGATCCCCGAAGTCATCAATCTCTCTCCATTTCTTCCCAAATCACACTACCACTGACATATCCCCAAGTGAAGCCAATTGTTTCTCATTTCCCTGCATTCTTCGAAGTTTTACACTCTGTAGAAGCTGACAAGGGGAAATTTCATGGACAAGTTCAGCAACTAGCCACTCACTTGGTGAGAATAGGAGGCGAGGCGGTGATGTTTCGAGATTCCAGCACATCTAACATGGGCACATTATCTCGGTGCCCCTGAAAGTAGAAGTCACACTGGTCCAGAGGAAGGTAATGCGCCAATGCCCCCATATGGCGATCATGGAAAACTCCCAAAGCTCCGGCCCACATCACCACCATCCACACCGCTTTCTCCATGCACTTGGAGCTCCTCTTCATCTCCGCCTTGGCTGGCACTTGCAAATATTAATAACAATGGCATAAACTTAGCTCGATCAGAAAATGTAACAATTGCGACACTCAGCTCAGGAAATGTAACAATGTGGCTTCCTTTCCAGCTCTGAAATCGGTTCAGTCCTCTCTCCTTACATATGCTTTTCCATTTTCGTCTCAACCAAGAGGAGCTTCTTGCAGCTGAGTTGCGAAATGGCAGGTGTAGGGGTCGGGCTGATGTTGTATCACTGTCACGTGTGATGGAAACCATTGGGATCCAGTGAAGAGGCCAAGATAGTACAGGAAAACAGTTATGGGGTCCGAGCACATCATTTGCTTGCAACCGCCGCTTTCAGCTCCAGGGCCCATGATTCGGTTATTGGCTTCATCATCCACTGAGGCATTATTTAGTAGAGAAGGGCACCTGAATGACTGTGTACAGTGTGCACTTTACGAATTAGATCCGAAATCTTCATATAACATTCGATGTTAAGATGAAAACACCCCCAAAACCGTCAAAATAAGCAATTCAGCGTAGTTGGAGGCACCTACCTCTAGAAAAAGAACAAAACGTTTTTGTAGTATTAGCAATGAAATATCATGAATTTTAAAAAAAATAGAATTTTTGGATGAGACATGTATTTACTAGGAATTTTCAAAGTCGAACTCCCAAAGGCCATTGAAGTTGTCACATAGTTTGATCATAATATCGAAATCTAGAGAATCTACAATTAATGAATTGTAGTTAAGCATGAATATGATTTAATTACACTTTGGGGGACAATTTCAATAGAAGTGTACTTGATACTTTGTTAAAAATGGGTATATGGACAATTTTGGTTTTTTTCACCTTAGTGACCTTGGGTTCTTAAATGATGTAGAAACCCCAAGAATAAGGGGTTGTGTAAGGAAGTTATTCCTTGTGAGAGCCACAACCCTTAGACCACCACATCCACCCATGCATCCGTCATTCCCTTTTAGATCTTTGGGTTTTCTAGAGTGTCACAAAGACCCTCCAACAAAGGGATATCATCAAGAATAAAAAAAATGCCTAATATACACTTGTAGGGCAATCTTGTGGATAAGCACCAAGAAGCAACATCAATTCCTCCTATTAGTGCAAATTGGCACTAATTTACCAGAGTCATATCACTAGGTAGATTGTATAGTCTTTCATGTGGCAAATTGCTAGTTTTTCCTAAGTGGCCTAGTAAGCTCTCGTTGAAGAACCTCTAAGACCATATATTAGCTACTTTCAACAATGTTAAGTGTTTTAGCATATGTTTGATTGAGTGATGGTGGAGGGATAATTTTCTTGATCAAGAAATAAAAATAATGAAAATTGCACTATTTTTTGCTAATTTTTCATCAAGTTTAGAATTAATAAATCTTAAAGAAGTGAAGATTACAATTCAACTTCTTCTCAACGTATGGGCAAACCTATTTTCAAGAAGTACAAAACGAAAGGGTGTTATTAAAAGGTATCAGTGTATTATTCGTCATACAACAATGAAGTTGCTAAACCACAGTATATTCCCCTCATTCACAAAAATAGATCACCCTATATTGTGCAAATGGGGCCAATGTCGGAAATAAATGATATACCTTAGTTCATGTTGTTGTTAGAGTCTCCTAGAAGAATTGGACAAGAGAGGGCAAGTACCGCTCATAGAGAAGTGGTGGTCTGAGCTTCAAGAATCACTATGGTGAAGCGTTGGGTGAAGTATCTCATAGTGGTGTGTATTGTTGAGTCTTTGTCAAAATTGGCCAAGTATTGGACATGTTGTCATTTGAAGTGATATTGGGACCATTCCATGTCAAATTACAATATTAAATGGACTCCTATGAGAGTTCATTGTAGTTTGGGATGGATTTCATCAAAATTATAGAGTTCATCCATCTTAGGGTTTGAGTGTTTAGGTGGAGAGAGCTACTTGACTTCACATTGTTGTCAAGTGAGAAACTTATGAATCTACATACACAAAGTCTAATGGCTCTCACTCCACAAAGGGAGAATCCAAGAGTACAAGTGAGAGAAAAGTAAAGACTTTACTTTTTGAGGGTGTGTTTGTTATGCATTCTTGCTTAGTTTTGATTGCTTGTTTGATGTTGGTTGTGGCACTCAATATGTTGTGGGCTAAGACTTTTATTTACACAACAATGTCAAGATCATGCTAGAAGCCATTACGGTAGGTTGACCTAGAATAGACATATTGGGCTACACTATTTAATTCCATACATGATAGTTATTGCTAGACTACTCTTTGTTCCTATTGAGGAAGCTCTAAATGTGCTATTGACATATAACTACATTGATTTGCCCTATAGTGCATGTGACACTAATTCCTCAAAGTCATACTATTTTGAATTAGTACATGTTGAAACAAAATTCATAATAACACTAATTTTCAAGGTGACTCTGATTCCCTCTACTATTAGGACACTCCATAGTGTAGCTAATCATTAAATCAATGAATTCACAAGAGCAAATTAGGGGATTCCAAGGTGGTACTTCAACATGTCTAAAACTAATTAAAGATTTGACAATCCATATGAGGGAGAATTGGGCAACTAGAGAAAGAGAAACTTTATCCTTTAAAGGGTTTGTGTAAATGAAGAGTCTATTTACTTAAGGTCTCACAATTGGCTCCAAGATGTCTACATGAGAAACATTTATGCTATATATCTCTATTAGAAGGGAGATTCTTTCCTAATTTCAAAAAGAAATTTAACATTTAAGAGTAGCAAGTAGGAGGTGGGTGTTTTTGATAAGAGGGCATAGAGAAATTAGTAAGTAGTTTGTAATTGGGATTTGGCACAGGCGAGGGTTAGTTTAGGTTTGGTAGGATTGGTGCTACTAGTTTGTTTTCTATTCTACATTTGTAAAGGAAAATGTAGATTAAAATACTTGATGGCAATGTTGTTTATGTTAGAGAGTTTTGAATATGGATGATTTGGAGATGTTTAGGTCTTGATAGAAGTGTGGGAAGATATTGAGTGGGTTGTATCTTGAGCACCTAGAGTGATGGTAGTGAGGGATTTTGCATTCCATCCAGATATGTAGATGTTATTGACAACGGGGCCATATCAAATAAAACATCCCAAAGCATCCATGTTCCCATTCATGCACAATAGAGTTCCCTTGAAATTTCCCTAGGCTTCCATTAAAGTGTCTATCTACAATGCCATTAAACTGTCTCCTAACTTACTATTGATTAGTTGAGTGCTAAATTTGTCAAATTTTAGTTTCAAGTCCACCTATATGATGGTTTCAATGTTTAAGGGATCTGCAGCTTTGAAAATTCATAGAAATTACATGCCATATCCAAAAATTCGAATTTGTTTTTATAAAGTTCATGATTTTCAATTGCTAAGACTACAAAAATACTTTTTCTAGAAAAAGGTGCCTTCAACTATGCTAAATTGTTTATATTGACATTTTTCAGTGCTTCCACTATTGTTGTTATAAGGGTTTTGCAAGAGGTGAGTGTAAGTAGAGTTTGTACAAACACATAAAATATCAAGATGTAGTTAGGCCTCACATATGCAATTGTAGTTTTCTCATAGATGCATAAAAGCGATTGCAAGAAGCACTTGTACTCTTTGTTGTGTTTTCACTTTTGTATTGGTGAAAAAAAATTTGAAAAAAAATTTGAAAAAAAAGTAGTTGGAATAATAGTAGAACACTAAAAATATGGCATTCCTGAAAATTCAGCCCTAAAAATATTCTCTAAAAGTTATACACAAACTAGAGAAACAAAAATTTCAAGATATTAGATATTTCCATATTTTTATTTTTATAAAATTCAATAAATTCAATAAAAATATGGCTATTTTCTTCAACCTAAAGGGAATTTTAATAAACTAGTTACATCTTGATGAAAAAGAATTCAACAATCCCTAAATTAACACAAAGATGGTACACTTTGAGAACATGTGCATGATGGGAAAATATTATCTTTAGAAAATTATTCGGTAAATTATTATAATCCTTGTAGTGACCTCAATTACCAATTTTTGGCTTCAAATTTTCTTTTTGGCTCGAAAATAGTATCATGAATCTCCCCCAAACTCCAAACATTTTGGAGGTGACATCCAATTGGGATTACTTAAAAATAATAAATTACTTTCAATAAATATGAAAAATTATTCAATGTCTCTAATTGACTTAAATACCTTGGGTAAGAATTTAGGATTCTTTTAAAGGTATAATACAAAACTTATGGCCCAAAACATACTTTTTTGCAAAGTGTGACACAAATGAGTATAAATAAAAGTGTTTCTTGCAAACCCCTATGGGTGTAACCAATGTGGAATTGTTTTATTTGCACTTTGTCTTCAAAAGTTCCCACATTATAAATTTAGCAGCTACTCCTTGCAAGATTGTTGCACAATTGCATACAAGCAAGTTTCAATTTGTTTATTTCATACTTGCATTAAGATGCATGATTTCATATTTGCATGGATATGGCTTTGGCAAAGACACTCACTTAGGTTTATCCAACTACAACTAAAGTTGAAATGTTTGAATTTGGTTGCAAGATCTTTTTTGATAGTACATGAACTTAATGTGAGAAGTAATATTTGAAACAAAGTCTAATTTGTGTTTTTTAACATATGTTTCTTAGCAAGAAGAAGCAGGAACAGTGTAGCTGTAAAGCTATGTACTAGATAAACAATAATGTTAATTTATTGATCAATTGGACCACACATCCCTACTCCAATCCTAAACACGTTGTATAGAGTGAATGCAATAGGATTTAGAAACTGGAATTCAGAAACCAAAGTTGATTCCATAGTCTTTGTCTAGAGGACAAGTTAGATAATAAAGTGTATTTCTTAGCAAATAGAAGTAAAGTCTAACTAAGGTTGAAGTAGATACTTTAGCTACTTCTAGTTTTAAAAGCAAATGTTGTGCAAAAAACAATTCAATTGACAATTAGTTAACCATGGAAGGAGGGGCCCAAGACCATTGATTTTGAGCTTCAATATCCATCACTTTGTTTGCTACCATTTTGCAACTAGATATGAATGAAAAATTTTGTATTTATTTTTCAAACATGAAATCATATCTCAACTAAATTTTTTTTAAATCCAATTTAGTAGGAGAAATTTGAAATTACTGTGAATTTCTTGAAAAAAATGAAGAAAATTCATATCAAATACAAAACATACACAAAAAATCTGAATTTTTTACCATAGATGTATATTATAGTGTATAACGTCATGGTATAAATCAAAGTAGTCATGTCATTTCAAAATTAGAAAACAAACAAACTATGGTTATAGGCCTAAAGTTCATATTGTTATAAAATACTCCCTCCATCACAAAATGATTTTCTTGTAGTACTTTGTGACATTGCGAATTGGTCAATTTTGGCTTTTGATTGTTGTCTAGGACTAAAAAAACAACTTTGAGTAGTAGTTCCCCCTCCATCTATGCAATCATCAATCAAAAGACAAGTGAAAATCAATGATTGAAGGGGTCAATCAACATTGCTTGTTCTTATTTTTTGCTTCTCTTTGAGTGTAGTATGCCATTGTAGGAGATGAAGCTTTAGGAGGTAGAATAGAGGTTCACACATGGTCTTGGGCCCATACTAATTGCCTATAAAATGACAACCTCACACTCAACAATTAAGTGTCCACCAATGCTCCTTGAAAATGCCCCAAAAATTCCACTTTTCAATATTTCAAAATTGCACTTTGATAAGGTCTCTGAAGCTCAAAGTTTCTAGGACACTAAGAATACATTGAATCCTACTTAATGTGGAATGGATTTTTAAAATGTTATTTTGAGCCTTAATCTGAAACATTTTGTTTAACATGAAGATCATTTTCGGATAGAGGGAGTATTGAAATTTTCAAATTTCCAAAATTTCCTATTGGAGTAAAAACCAAAATTGATAAGCTTCATTTCATTAATTAAACTCAAATTTAAAAAACATCATTTTTATGTCTAGATTTCATTTCAAGATTAAATAGCAAAAAATGGCCAAAGTACACTACAAAGATGAATGATAAGTGGATTAGAAGAAGCATCTTTTTTAGAAAAAGTCAATAATACCATAGTGAGGGAATTTGCAATTCTATTCACTAAAAATGTACTCAAGTAACTTCAAGAAAAGATTCAATAAAATAACATTTTTTTTCATCCTCTAGTCGTAACTGAAGTCAACCATATGGCACTTCCTGTCTAGAACAACTTTATAGCATTAGATGAAATTTGAGGGCTCCAAGAGCCCGCGATTTATCTTGAGTTCCCAAGCTGTGGAAACTTGCTACAATAGCAGTTTGACATGGCACAATCACTGCCACATCAAAAAATAATATATTTTTTAATTTTTTATATTATTTTCAGAATTATTTTTTTAATTAAATTTTAAGTTTATCAGTACTTTGTAGAAATTTTTTGGGAAAAAAAAATGAATTTTTTTTTTCCAAAAATTTGGAAATTCAGCTCATTATGGGCTGGTTCCCAATTTTTGGCAGCACAAGGGAAAATGCAGGGAACAGCCCTGAAACGGGCTCTTGGAGCCCTCAAATGTCCCCTAATTAGGATCAAGGTATGGGCATCCATAATTACTACCCCTTGCAATGTAGCAAAAAATTATTGGAATTCGGATGAAGAGATAACATTTATGAATTTTCTAGTAAAATAATACAACAGCCTGAAGCTGACGGAGATTTATTACTCTTCATCCATACATTTCATCCGTCATTCATCCCTTATATTATACAGTATTCTCCATTCGTTGGAAGCTCCCCGCCCACTGATAGGTGCACAGTCCGAAAAATGGAGGTGGATAGCCCGTACCCCTTCATCACCCCTCCACCTCAGATAAATTAGCGGTGCCCGCTAAGCATCGTCCACGTCATCCTCCAGGGCCTGGAACAACGACCCCGTCGATTCAGCTTGTTCCTTGTGTTCCAAGCTCTCTTCAATCTGTCACCGCCAATTCCTGGCCCTACTTTATTAGTCTTTTCGCGGTGCTTCAGGCAGGAATCACAAACAAGAAATTTCATCGGATCTCCATTCAGAAGACGGAGTTGATCTCTTTGCCGCTGGCTGTATTTTCAGAGCACAAATTTTGATTCATTTTGCCTGAAATTGGAGTTTCTTTTGGCACAAATTGGAGTGAATTTGGGCATAGCTATGGCGACCGGGGCAGGGCTGTTGCGAGTGGGACCGTGTTGTATCGGCGTTTCTTGTACGTCGTCGTCTTCGCAGAATCGCGTGAGTGGATCCCCGAGTGTGGCGTTGTCTTCGTACGTGAAGATTGATGGGAGCGGGATGAAGGTCAGGGAAAGGCCAGGGTTGTTGCGCGGGGAGGAGATGATGAAAGCGTTCGTGACGACTCCCGTTATCGCCGGTGCTGCACCCCGTCGGTTCGACGCTTTTGAGGAGCCTTCCGCCTCTGGTGCATTCCATCCCCTTGCCTGTGTTGATTTCTGAAATTTTTTGGTTAAAATTTAGCAAGTAGGTTTGCTCGATTTTTGGTTAGCGGTGCATTTCTCTGTCGATAGGATGTCATATGAGATATTCTCTTTTGTGCTTGTCTGCCCTTGGAGCTTCGTGAGGAAGCACGAGTTTTGCGATCTTTTGTCACATCGCAAACTGGTGCGTTCCACGCTTGCCTGTGTTGATTTCTGAAATCCTTTGGTTAAATTTAGCAAATAGGTTTGTTCGATGTGTGGTTAGCGAGGCGTTCCTCGTTGAAAGGATGTCACATAAGACATTCTCTTTGTGCTTTGTCTGCTCTTTGAGCTTCGTAATCAAGCACATGTTTGCGATCTTTGTCCGATCGCTGTAGGCCAGGCATTGTTAGAGTGCTCCTCCTTACTTTTTTCTCCTGTTGTACTATTGTGCATTATATAATACCTATGAGGTGGAGAGAGTGCTAGGTTTTCGGAATTATGCAATCGTATACTCTTTCCATGCGTCTGATGCCCGTATTGCATTTAGAATTCTAAGATCTTGTTTGAGAAGTCTTGCAACGGTTATTCATGATTTGATTACAAGCCGTCTTGGAATTCGGTGTCGCTCGAGTCGACTCTTGCTTATGTGCCCGGATGGCTGTTGGTCGTGGGGGACCGATATCAACCGTTGCCTCAGAACTCTGGCAAATTTGGGATCCAATATGACCTGTTAGATTGCTTGATGTTGTTCATTTGTTAGAATGGGCTTATTGTAATCTACCACCGCGGTGATTGGTACTTTGTTATTTAACCATTAATCTGTCAAGTGATAATTTCAAAATGGTCATTCAAATGTCAACTTTGTGTAAAAATATGAAAGTCTTGGAAAGCGTGCGCCAGATCGTGTTCTTTCAACAGTGCTATTAGTACCACCTTTTCTCTGTTTGTTTTTTTAATTTATTTTCAAACGGTGCTTAATCCTGCGAAATTTTTGATATGGAACACGTATTTTCAGACGGGGGGAGTCTTAAATAGGTTTTCTCGATTTATCGTTAGCGGTATGCTAGTCTGACCTTGAGCTCCGTGTGGAAGTAAAGGTTTGAGATAGCGGGAGCCCAAGGATTTCCGGATTTGTGTTCCTCTCCTTTTTCCTTATTGGACCAAAGTGCATACTAAGGTGGAGAGAGTGCGAGGTTTCCGGAATGAAGCAACCGGTTGGTAGAGTGATTTTAAGGACATTTACACGCAAGGGTAGGTTGCTGATAGAGAGTTTTGCATGCATCGAGGCACTGATGGGGATTTTATATTTGCAGATTGGGAGACAGAGGAGCTGGCTGATGAAAATGCTCCTCAATCCTGGGATAAGCAAGAGATTTCTCCCGAGGCAGGTGCTATTGTTTTGTCGTCGTCGTCTACATCTCTGCAGTCGTTATCCAAGGTGAGTTGAATGTTGATATAATATTTCCATTCCTCTTAGTTGAACTGCATTAGAACAGAGGTTCAGACTCAACTGTTCTGTACAAGATATGATGGATCTTGAGTTCTGCGGTGACGAATCCAGGTCGTGTCTGAAGTAGCAGTGATTACTGGCGTTGCAGTGTTTTGAAGCGGAAGGAGTGTTGTTGATAGCACATGCAGAGTGGTATTCGACAATAGTAGCCCGTCTTTTTTGCTGGGAATTGTTTTTGTGAATTTATTGATTATTATGTACTGCCATGAGAATATACTGAAAACTCAAAGCTTCATGTTACAGGATGCAGCCATGGGAATTATCTTACGTGCTGCTGGATCGACCGCTGGTTGGACAACGGGATCTGGCTTAGAAGGTCCTGCTTACTCCATGAAAAAGGCTGCCAGTGAAATGCCAGGCCCTATTTTGAGCAAGTCGCCTAGGCGTCGCATGCGTGTGGCATTTACATGTAACGTGTGCGGCCATCGTTCTATTCGAGCCATCAACCCTCACGCCTACACTGATGGCACAGTTTTTGTACAGGTAATCGTGACCACTTTTCTTTTACTGTGATAGATTCTGTGTCACTATCGATTTAACATAGTCTGACGCACCTGCTTGTCCGCTCTGGTACTATCGTATTTTCTTTGCAGTCGCTGAGCATTTATCTGCAGTTGAAGTGACTAGAAAGCGTTAGTGGAACCTTCTTCGCGTAGAATGTTTGCGATTGCAAATTCTGCAACTTGAAATTGCCAAGTTTTGAGATGGTTGTGCTCACTTTCAGCTCTAATGTTTAACTGCCTGTCCTCTGAGATTAAAAGAAAATTTGCGTGTGACACTACAGTGTGAAGGCTGCGATGTGTATCATAAACTAGTCGACAACCTGAAGCTGTTCCACGAACTGAAGGGCCGTATCTACAAAGGTTACGACTGTTTAGAAGTAGGATTTGATCAGTACTACGACTTCCTCGGCTGATTCATTCTTAACAAGCTTCACAAAATCTTGTGAAGTTTATGTGAATATTGTGCAGGAACATGGGTTAATTCGTATGGTGTTAATGTATAGTCACTGGACTCAAGTGCAAAGGGCTGGTCCATCTTTCTCATTTAGTTGTCGAAGCATTTGACATTCATCGTCTTGTCAGAGTATGACGACAATATGTTTTTCCAAGTAAATGTTTCAATGAAACACCACTCGGATTTACATTCAGTATAATCAAAAATTGGCTCCACAATGACTTACTTGAAAAGGGTATTAGCATTATATGATCTTGTCCCACTTGCTAAATCGTGTCCATTATTGACTTGGTATAGGACTTGCTTTGTATAATTGTCTCGAGTACGCCGCCGAGTTCGACTCATTCGAGTTGTTCACATGGGGAGCGCATTCCTCTGCACCGTTGAATGTAGAGTGAATTTTGATTTCAATTACCTCAGTTACATTCCAGTACTCTTTTCTGAAAAGCCCAGATTGCTGCGCAGGGAGCAGATGGACTGCACCTACGGTAGAACAGGAAAAATGCTCCAAGCCAGCTGGTATCATAGGTCATGAACACTTCAAGTTTAGAACCTCTTACCCCCTTACTCAATATCCAAGTATCTGACAGGAATTGATGCAACGACACAGTTTCAGACGTGGTTCATAGGTTCTAAAGGTATTTCCTCTGACCTGGAAGAACCGATTCCATACAACAGGTGGTTTCCGAATCAATCTATTTAGGGTACAACCAATCGTTAAATTTTATATCTACCTGGCGGTTTGGACACTATCAATCTACGACGATTCCAAGTTTTGCCTTCGATACCTTCTTCTTTCTTTTCTTTTTCTTCGGAGGTGCATCAGTAATGGTTTCCTCAGGTGCCAACACTACTGCAGCTTTTGGTAGTTTAGGCTCCTCAGCGATTTCCTTTGCAATTTGGACAGCAACACTAGGGAGCCATTCTTCACCCCTTTCCCGCTTTAGCCCAGCAACTCGCTCGTCCTCTTTCTTTCTTGCCAAGTCTGCTTTGGTTTGCGAGGATATAGCTGATGCTAGTGCTCTCTTTCTCAGCTGTTCAGCTTGGTGTGCTACGGTTTCACCGTCAACAACTGTGGCTTGAAGACGAACCAAATGCTGCACCAACATTTGAATGGGTTCAGAGTAATTTCAATCTTGTTAGAATAAAACCAAGCAGTTAATCATACGCGTCTACCCGAAAGAGAAATGTGGAACTGTTTCGTGGCATTCTTCCATTGATTGAAATATTCAAAAACCATACTCAACAAACTTAGACCTAGGTTATTGAGTACAGAGATGGTAGTTTTATATTCAATTTCAAAATCTTTCATGATATGAACGTACTCCAAACAATTCTGTCCGCATCTTACAATTTCGAAACTTTAGCACGCAATCTGACGGACACGAAAGTGAAGATATTCGAGAGTATGAAGCAAGTGCAGTATGACTACATTGTTGGAATATTTAAATATGAAAGGACATTATGTACTCCAATAACTTAATTTTAAACTCCCATATCCCAATATCCCAATACCCACGTCACAATTCTACTAAACAGAAAAGATTCATTCTTTAGAATCGAGGATGCAACATTCTACTATTCTTCTTCACAAGTCTCATTCAAGCCACAGTTGTTGACGGTGAAACCGTAGCAGAAAGGAGCTCATCACAGCTTTGCATGCCTTCACTTGCAAACCCAACATACTACTCTCTAATAAAAGCTTTCTACAACATGAGATACTTTGACAGATGAAAAAGAATACCTCATCTGAGTCCTCTTCTAATGTCAAACTTGGACGCAACTGGGGTTTAATTCCCGGCCCATGTATTTTCTCCTCTGCAAGCATAGTCCCAAAATAAGAGATTGCATAACAAGAGAATGTCAACGTACTTGAAATCAAGAAAAAACATAGGAGAAATGTAAAGTATCGTGTTTGTGTGGGAGAAATTTTAAATGTTCTATTGATTTCATTCTCCAAATTACAAAGCAATTGGAAGTTTCAACAGTAGTTGATAACCTATTTTGAAGGAGACCAAAAAAATGTAAAGATCGAAGAGAGAGTTAAAAAGTTCAGTTGCATTTTGGCGTACACACTTAGAGTTTTCAAAGAAGTCTAATTAAGGAGTTGCTAAAAGATGCTCAAAATGAAGAAAAACATCACGCACTTGAAGTCAAAACAGTGAAAGGGATAATTCAATACCACGGATCGGCACGACAATTCCAGGAGGAGCTCGTCGAAAGAGCCGGATGCCACCGGTCCTTGCACTTTCATCAACGATATCGGCTCTAGGTGGCGGAGGAATCGAACGACGTTCATCTACAAATGTTTTATCCAAGTGCTTGTATAAAAGATCCTGCAACTGCACATGTGTCCCTCCCCAAACAGGGGATTCAAAATTCAGTTTGCAATTGTGTTCAAAACCAAAAAAAACGGGCTGGTATTCTTCTGCTCAACCCCCGGACGGCCATAAAGTCCCATCACAAAACTCCAATTTAATGCCACCTGATAAATTTTTCAAACAATTCACAGATTTCGTTTGTTCATGTATGGTTGAGACTCCATCGAGCATACAGGACACTAGAGGCTCCATTGACCAGACAGGTGAACTTTTATTCGTGATAAGTATCTGAACACTTAATCTATTGAAATTAAAATATATTGCAATTGATTTTCACCTGAACACAACACAAATGTGCAAAGCTTTTAGACTATTGCAGGCAAAGGCTCAGAGTTCACCTATAAGGTGAATGGAGTCTCTCCCCTACAGTAGGGAGAATGGAGACTTTACATTACTAGAGCTGGACACGCACAAAAATTAATAAAATCAATTAGGATATGAGCTTCCAAAAACTCAGTAAATTTTGGCTCTCCACAAATCCACAAGAATTTATTCAATTAATTCCATTATGATTATTTTCCATCCTAACTGTGTCAAATGCACGATTCTATGCTATTTGAAACGAGGTAATCTTAGAATCATCTTGCCATTCAAAATTTTAAAAACAAAGTTTGGAACTTCAACTTTGGAAGTCTTACGTTGAAGCAATAATAAAAATGCAAATAATCGAATCAATTGACACAAAGGTTAAAAATTTTACTTCACTCAGATAGAATTTATAGAAGAGATTTAGTGGAAACATGATAGAAACAGAAGTGGTGAAAACGACCAAAAAATGCATGGCATGTAATGGTAAAGCTGCGCCCTCAGAAGCGTTAATGAAAAATCACCAACAGAAAAAAAATTCAGAATGTGTACCCGAGTTTGATAGAGCTTTAAGCCAGAACTCTGATCCTTGCCCTCCTCCTCATCTGACCCTCGCGCGTCAACAGATTTTCGAAGCGACGTTACCGGCGCAGAGGCATTCTGAATCACAGCTGAGGAATCGATGGCGACGCTCGCAAACTTGGCCGCGTCGAGATCGTCGTCATCGTCCGATGAGGTCGACATTGCTGTTGTTTCCGAAGAGCAGGATCCACCTCAGTGTCGTAGAACACCTTGAATTGGAATAAATTAGTCTAAGCAAAATTATGAATGCAATCACGTGAGACCGAAATCCATGAAACCATCGCCAAACCATCGCCAGGAATTCTCCGAGTTGGAGAAGGAGAGGGAGAAGGAGAAGCTCTGTGTGGCACAGGGTTTAGGGTTTAACGGATGATCTCCAATGCTGATATTCTCATTCGTCGATGTTTTATCATCCATTTTGGCTCTGTTGAGACCATCATTGTTGGAGTATTCGGATTTTGGATAGAAGGTCTTAACCCTTGAACGCCGGGCTGGTGACCGTGGAAATCAGCCATTTCGGAACCGTGTGACATCATCTACTTTAGAAAAAACAAAAATATTCATTGGGAGTCAAACTACTCTAGAAGATCTTCCCTTTCCACCCCTAATTCCGAGGATGAATAGTTGCACTTTTGTCCTACACAGGAGAACTCCTTGTCATTCATTGAACAAAATACATTCGCCTCATCATTTAGGGATTAAGGTAGGAGGCTCCAACTATGTCTGGGCATTAAAGGCGATCAAGACTCAAAGGTACATTTTGCTTTCTATAATGTACCAACTCCACACATTTCAAGAGGTGGTCACTTTTGATGACCACAAAAGACTAAATTTTTTCAACTTCATAAATTCATAACTAATTCCGCAAAGCTCCAAAAAATATTGAATGAATTAGGTTTGATGCCAATTTTATTTGTCTTCAGAGGAAAATTTACTGAAAAATATTTCAAGATATTCCACCTCTTCAAAATTCAGTTCCAATGCTTAAATGGTCAATTTATGGACCTCCTACATTAGGGGTGCTTCACACTACGTCCCTAGTCCCAACTTCTCAAGTCTCCAATCAAGGCAAAATGTCAATTTTTTTGGATTGTAGAAGGTGAATAAAGAATATCAAATGTGGAACTTGAAAGTGCATAGTATGAATATCAAAGCTCCAACTTTTAAGTCCCAATTTATCTCATGTACCCCGTATGATATTATATAGCTATTAACCCCTAAAGGACCATTGTCCCCTCGGGGGACAAAATGGATTTCGGGCAGGTTCCTATGACCTCACTTTTTAGTCAAACTTTTTGAAACTTTCTCACAAGATAGAAAAACTAATTAGCTTCGTGGGAATATAATTTTTATTTCAATCGGTGCCCGGGAGCAAAAGTTATGCCATCTTAAACATAATTTTCATGTCACCGGGCAGAAAAATAAATCCACAAAAAATTGAATTTTTAAAATTTTTTATTTTTTTCTTATAGATTATATTTTTGCCTACATGTGAATCTTTGATTCATTCCATTTGGATTAGTAATGTGAAAGTTATGAACAATATTGTTTTTTGGGCAATATGAGCATCTTCTTGAAAAAATAACTTATAGGATTTATTTCTGAATGCAATTTTCACAATTTTTCAAAAAAAATTGTTTGACAAAGTTAAGTTTGTTTGCTAGAACAATCCCACCATTGGGATTATTGAGTTTCAATCCCATCTCAGAGCTATTAACGATTTAGTTTTTCATGTTATCTTAGACCTACTTCTACTTAACAATTTTTTAGAGAATGAAAATCAAGAGTTTTTCTTTTGAAATTTTTTTCCTAGAATACCAACTCAATTCTTCAACACAAATTTTTTTAAATTCACAGTCCATAGTGCAAAAAATTTCAACAAAAGGTGGTCAAAGTCATCTGAAATTGCAGGCCAGTGTTCAAAAAAACTTCTTTTTCCAACTTTGAATGCTAATATCTCTCAATCTGTGCTGTCAAAATTCATGAAATTTTTACCACATGTTCTGAGACAAGTAAAGTACAAGATCCAACGGTTAGATTTTCTTAAAATATTTTTTTTGGATTTTATGGGTGAACGCAGCAGAAATGGCAGTTTTGAGTGGTTTTTGACAGAAAAATGGCCTTGGTCCTTTAGGGGTTAAACACCTCTAAAATGGATTGAATAGTTAAAAATTCATTTTGGGGGCACTTTTAGCCTCAAATCTGCTTTGGATGAGGTTGGACATCATTTTTAGGTTGCTATGATGCTCTATATGGGATTTTTTTCTTCATTCTTTATTCAAAAACATTGTTGGTACTTCAAGGCTAGGTTGGGTTTTCATTTTTAATTGGGAATTGTGAGTTGGATTTTCATTTTTGCTAGGGTCTTGTGGAATTTTTACTAGGAGAAATGCAAGAACTTTTTATTCATGACATATAATAATTTTTTGAAATTTTGAATTCATATTTTGAATCAAGGATTCCAAATTAACCTTTAAGAGTTAACAAAATAGAAAATTAACAATCTCACAATAAGGTATACCTACCTATGAGAGGCAGAATGAGTATTTTGCCCTATTACAATTACCAAAAAAATTAAGAGTTTTTTCCGTACAAAGGCAAATGTGAGAAAGGAAGAGAGCAATTGAAATTTTATTTTTTTGGCGGAGTAAGAATTTCTTATGAATTTTAGAAGTGTGCAGTTAGATTGATCCAAAAGAGTTTGTGGACTACCTCAAAACCAACAAAAAGTATATGGATAATGGCCATCTTACCATCTAAAGAAGAGTCACAAAATTTCATAACATGGTCACAATATGAAGGAATAAAAAAAATCATTTGCTTTGATGAATTTTCACTGTATAAGTCAAAGTTCCTAAAGTAGTCACTAATAACTCCATCTCTATCACCCAAAGCATTGATTTTGGCCACTAACCAACAAAATGTAGTCCTAATCTCATTTATTAGAAAAAGTTTGTCATGGACTGATGTAAAACTCTAATGGGTCATTTCCTAGGTACCTATCATGGATGGTTTGCTTGTCATAGACAGATTTACCTTAGTAGCAAATTTTTAAATTTTCTCTAGGTAAAAAATTTGGAGTTTTTTCACTCTACAAAAACCACGAGACCAAATGAGATGTACCATAGTCATTCCCACATCCCTTTAAATAAAAGTTCTTACTTACAGACATTGGAGGCAATAATGTTTTTTTAGAGATTTATTGCTTGAATTAAAGCCATATAAGTTTTTTAAGGGAATATTTAAAGATATATTCTTCCTTTTGTAATGGATGAATAGCTAAGTTTTTACAAAATTCAGAAAATATTAATTTATTTTGGATGCATGTATGTAAATTTGGATAAAAAAATTAATTATCATCAACATTTTGCATCTTTCATCTATGTTTGTGGTTGTAAATAACTCCATGACCCCATTAAAGCTTGCTTTCTACATTGCTCTTCTAAAATGAAATAAAAAAGCTTAGCCACCATATCTCTAAGACCAAAAGAATGGCCACTGTCTTGCTAAAACTTCTTTGTAAGGGGTTCTATTGAAGTTAATCTCACGTGAATGGCAAAAAAGGTAACTTATACATTTGGAGTATAATACACAAAGTATAGATAGTCAAATAATCCTACTTCAACTTTACTCTAAATTTTTGTAATAAATTAAAAAATTAGAATCATTTTGCAAAATTTGCAAGATGATATAATTCACAAGGCATTATGTACATGATTTAATTACAAAATGAATAATAATTAGAAAGTTTTGTAATTTTCTTAAGATTTCAATTTGAAGTCATTTTTCAAACAATTTGTTTGGATTAACTTAGAATAAGAATTTTATATTATTTTAAATAAAAATAAATATGGAAATTTTTTAAAAGATTGTAGGATAGGAAGATTGATTGAAGAATAAGTCTCTAAGAAGAGAATTAAAAAGTGAAAACCCTCAAGAAAATATGTATATAACATTTTTGATTCATATAAATAAGAATAAGAATTAAAAATACAAGATTCAATTTTTCCATTTCCAATGATTTTACAAAGTTGTCTATTCACAAAAATAATTATTGAAAAGAAATTCTAATTTTTCAATTTTCAAGTCTAAAAATGCATGTTGAAGCTAAGTTTTACTTTCAGTTCTCCACATATAATTTACACGAAACAATCACATGAATTTTCCTAATTTTGAGTTCTTCTAATTTTTAAGCCTTGTAATTCGTATTTTTGTTTTCAATTTTTGAAATTATTTTAGCAATAATCTATAAATCTAGTAGAAATGTAGAACTATACCACATATTGGGCTTCTATATAAAATTTATTTATTATATAGGTCACTTTTGTAATTATATTTACTAACCATACTAATATATCAAATTATATATAATATAAAACTCAACTATAATTAAAGCTACCAAACTAGTTGAAAAGGTGTCCTATGCTTTGATTTCAAGTGGAACCTAACTAACTTGAATTTGAATAAGAATTCTAAAACCCTAAAGATGCAAGTATCCCCTCAGGGAAAATTTGAAGGTTTGGGTAGTTTTCTATGATCTCAATTTTTGATGTAATAGTTTTAAAATTGTTTTTGAAGATACAAAAATACAATAGCTTATGGAAATATAATTTTTACTTCAATTAGTGCTTGGGAGCAAAAGTTATGTCACCCTAAGTTCAAAATGGAGTTTGTTAGGTAGCACCAAAAAACAAATTTTAAATTAAAATTTTTTTCTCATAGAAAATACTTTTGTCTATATAGAGAGATTGGTTCATTCTATTTGGACCAGTGATGAGAAAATTATACACTTGTCTATGAGCAATTAAAGGCTCTTCTTCAAAAAATAACTTGTAAAATTTATTTTTGAACTCAATTTTCACAATCTAAAATAAAAAAGAGTTTGACATAGCTAAATTTTATTTCTAGAACAATATCATTATTGGAATTAGAGTGTTTCAATTCTAGCTTATAGTTGTTCATGGTTTAAATTTTCATTCTTAGTGACTCTTAGTTCAATTATCCCCTGTAAAAAATTAGAAAATGAAAATTTGTATTGCAAAAATTTTGAGTTAAAAAGATTCACACTCTTATAAAATTATAATCTAGTCACTCAAGGAAATAAAAAAAATTATATTCTTCACTTTAATTACAAATCTCTTGCAATCTCTACCAAGAAAGTTTATGAAATTTCTTCTACACATTCTTATACTAGTCTAGTGCAAGATCCTATTGTTAGATATGCAAAAAATTCCAATTTAAAAGTTTTTTTTCTCTTTGCAATAGAAATGGCAATTTTGAGTGTTGTTGATGAATAAAGGCGTTTGACTTTAAGGGTTAAGTTTCCCTAATAAAAGCTCCATGCTTATGTTTTACCAAAACTTCAATCTCTGAAACTTATAGTCATTTCTATTGCAAAGAGAAAAAAATTAAGCATATTTTTCAAACCCAAAGGTAGGCCATTTCTGCACTAGAATAGTGAGAGAATGTGTGGGAGAAATTCAGAAACATTGAGTATGTAGATTGCAAGATATTAGCACTTAAAGAGAACAACACATACAGACATACACACACAGACAAATATATATATATATAACATTTCCATACTAAATAAATAAGAATTTGAATCCTCTTGTCTTGAAATTTTGTACTAAAGAGTTTTGAGGTAAGAAAAACTTTATGGTTGAGAATTGCATTAAGAGTCAAAAGGAGAAAAAACAAAAATAAAAAATTGATTTGCATTCTTTATAAAATTGTTAAGCCAAAGTAGGCACAAGATGGAAATGAACCTAAATCATTAATGACCAACTCTAAGATGTAACTAAAATATGTCAATTCCACTAGTGAAATTATTGTGGCAAGAAATGAAAAACTTATAGACCATTTGTTTTTGGAATATTGTGAAAATTGAATTCAAAAATGAATCTTAAAAGATAATTATACAAGAAGATCCTCAAATTGCATGAAAAACAAGATTCTTTGCAACTTTTACATTAGTAAATAATCCAAATGAATTAATCCTTAATCCCTAAATGCCCAAGGCACCCAAATGTGGCGTTTGGAAAACTTTGAAGTTAAGTAAAACCCAACCAAATTGCTATTATTATTAGTTTATATTTTTGGAGAATTCTTTTTGAAGTCTAGTTCTAGGATCTAAAAGTTGATCTTAAAAATAAAGGATTATGATTTTTCTATTGAAGATTTTGTGCAAGGATACCCAGTGCAATCTTGGCATCCGGTAGTGTTGCGGGCTCTTGGAAATGAGCTTCAAATACACTAGATCTTGGAGGCAAAATCACATTAGAAATTCATTTTAAAAAATTGTAAAATAGATTTTGAAAAAGTGTAAATTGATTGGGTGTGTGCATGCTAGGCCCTATAACCTCATATTTTTTTAGTGACCAAATTTTTAGATTTGACATCCAAAAAGTGAATTGGAAAATTTTCATAGTTTTCACATCCTCATGATCAAACATTATAATCTTTCAATTTGTAAGTGATATTGTTATATTTTCTTTTCTTATGTGATCTCTAACATGTTTAGTTTGAATTTGTACAATTACAATTCAAAAGAAATTGGTACAACTTATGAAAATGTTGACTTTTTATTCAATTTAGAGCAAATTTCAAGAAGCTCCAAACAAGCCTTGGACATTTAGGGGTTAAAGGTTTCTTACTATGTTTTCACCAAAACACTCCAAATTTGCTATTTCTAATACATGTACCAAATTTTAGAAAAAAAATATTTTTGGATAGATGTAACCATAGAATCTTATATTATGTTGTTTTGAAAACATGTGGAAAAAAATTCAGAAATTTCCACCTAGTAGATTGCAAGATACTAGTGTTTGAAGTGACAAATATCCCTTTTTCTACCCTACAAAAATTTGGGCAGTTGCACTTCATAAGGTTAGATCAATATGAAAAAATGTCCCAAATGGTTGTAACTCTTTGGATTCATTCTTCAATTCAAGTTGGCAACAAGCTTGAAGAATTCTACATCATTTGGAATCGTACAAAATATAGGAAAAAATTAGTAAGTAGAAAGAAGTATCTAGAGAATGATTCAAAATACTAAATTGTTAATAATTTATTTATAAAACTGAAAAATGCCAATCCTAATGGTTGTAATGTTGTAATAATCAATGTACACCCAGTGATTCTTTATTTATTTTTCCAAAAATATTGAAACTTGAGTGAAATCAAGGTCTTCAAAGTTTATTGAGAGCGGAGATTTCATAACTATCCGCAAATTACCCATAACTAAAATTCCTCATAACTTGAATCTCATAATCAAAATGGAAGGATTCAAAGCTTTCCACATATATTAAAATATAGAGAACTAACTTCAAATTTTTCTTTAACAGAAAAATAATTTTTGAAGAAGTTTTTTTGTTGCCTGGGTTGTCCGTTGAGCAATGAAAACTACATATCATATAATAACTTTTTAACCATGTATTCAAAAGTTATGAAAATTATTGGGACTTATAGCTACTCCTTGGGCATATGTTGTGTAAAAATTTCAAAGAAACAAAATAAAAATTTCATTCATAGTGAGGCAATGAGCTGCATCAAATCACTATATTGCCAAAAAATGTCGTTCAGTCCTTCAAGGATTAATCAAAGATTTCTATATAGGTAAAAATATATTAGGTGATTTAAAATATTTTACAAATATTTTATTTTGAATTTTGGTAACTTTTTTAGTTTTTATGTTACCCAATCTTGGCAATTTTTACTTCAGATGACATAACTTTGGTTCTCAAGCACCAATTGAAATGAAAAGTATACTTACATAAAGCTAATGTATTCTCCAATTTTTAAAAAAATTCAAAAGATCATGCCAAAAAATTTGAAATTGTAGGAACCTATACAAACTTTCATTTGTTTCTTAAAGGAACAAGGGTTATTTAGACATTACCATTCTAAAGAGTCAAGGCCATAGTCCTATACAAGATAACAACACCCAATTTATGCATTGGGGTGATTGCAAGAAACACCTATCCTATTTTGTGTCACACGGTGTGTGCTAATTTGTTTTTTGCCCATAACTTTTGTGTTTTGACTCCAAATGACTCAAGATTTATAGGGATGGTACTCATGACTATCATACATCTTCCCTAATTTTTTCCTAATTTCCAAAAATAATTTACTATCTAAACATAGACCCTAATTCAATGTCACAATTGCCAATTTGGAGGTTTTTAGTACTATTTAGAACCCCCCAAAACAGATTTTGAGCTGAAAGTTGGATGAGATGGTCTTCTAATAGACTTGTAGCTATTCACGGAAGGAATTTTAAAAATAGTTAATTTTTGTAGTGTGGAAGTCTACAAAGTGAGCTTCTTTCTACTTGCATTTTGTAACATATAAAATATTATTTGGGTGGGTTTTTTAGTGAATGATCATCTACATAGGGTTGTTGCAAATGGACACTTTTTATTTTGTGTATTTACTTATTTTTACTATTTTTTCTTAATTAAAACATCAAGGTATGTATTTTCTTGAGACTTAGCACTTTTCTAATTCTCCTACTTAGAGAATTTTTTATGCAATTCCTTCCGTGAGTACCTTCATCTTAAAGGTATATACATTATTCATATTTTTTGAATTAAAAAAAAAAAATCTAATTTTAAAGTACTCCCCCCAAAATCAACAAAATGCAACAAAATTGATAGGTGTTTCTTGCAATCACCCATTGCTATGTGACTAGACGTTCAACTAGAGTACATATCCTTAATCAATATACACCTACTCACAAAGAAGCTATTTCAACAAGAAGTCTAAAACATATAAGTAACAAATAATAAAATTTTCAAATAGTCCATAGTTTTTGCATACTATACCCAAATACAACAATCTAAATTGTGTTGAATTGAAATCTTCTTTCATTTGCCAACACAATTACTTATTCACTTATATATGGAATTTCATTAAAACGGAGCCATTCAATACACCATTTTTAGACTATGCACTCTAAACCATAAAAGTGCCATCTAGGACAAGTATACATTTCAAATTGCACAATCTAAACTACAAAAGTGCCATTGTGGATAGGTATACATTTGAATCAAACCCGCGAAAGTGCCAAAGTTGTGGAATGGCACCGTTTTAATGAAATTCCCCATTCATCAAATTTTGACCAATCTGAAAATAACTATATCGTCAATTTACTTAAAGTGGTGTATTCCACAACTTCCTTTGGCACTTTCAGTACGCACAGCCTGAAACGTAATTCTACACTTATCCTAGATTTTAGAACTTCGTGCAGATTTGGCCATGTGGGTCACAATTTCTGACGCAGAGATCACGCCAACTTTAATGAGATTCACGATCTATGGTCAGAAACCCAAAGTGGCAAGTTTGGGGGTGTCCCTACCGTTCAAAAGTGAAATGGCTCGTCGAGTGTCACGGTAGACTCATGACATTTGGCTTGAAGAAAACACTTCGCTGGACTGTCACTACAGTAGCTGTCCTCATCCCATGAAGGTTTGAAGAAACCACTAGTAACCAAACATAGACACTGCAGTAGCTAGTTAGCCTCATTTGCACTCAAGACCAATATTTTCAACTGACCTGTCTGTGCGGGCCGAAGGGCCATAAACCAGATGGTGCAACTGGTTGTCGTCGACCCGAATTCTCCCTGTTAGGTGGGTGAACGAGTCCTTCAAAATCTCAACGATGGAGATGTGTGAGCACACTCTTCTTGAAGTGGAGCTTCACTAGCTAGACTCCATGTACGCAGATCAGTGATTCTTAGTAAGGTTTAATTTGATTATTATTTGAGGCAGCACTAGCAGCTAGTGATAACTGAATAGCTAGACTGACCGGGCACTGCAAAAGAGCGGTAATTACTTATAATTTTACGGTAATTTCATCTTATTTGTGGTCCTTCTCGGGGTCCCTAGCAAAACACTGAACGAGCTTGGTTTCAGGAGTCTCGGAGATCCCCGACAGTTTACAGTCGGCAGCTGTGGAACTCACATGGCAGGGTACCGTGAGATAGAGAAATCATGTGGCTCTCCTTGAAAGTCGTAGAATCGGATTGGACCACCATACCGGCACTGTAGTGAGTATAGTGGGATTAACTTAAAGCGCTATCAGGCCTGATCTGCACCCATGCTCTATTCTAGCTCATGCTTACACCATGCTAGTGTGAGTGTAGGGTTTGATTGAAGGTCTAATTTTCCGGGTCTAAATTGACCAGTGCGGTACAAATGTGTATAGTAGCGTCATTTATGTCCAAGACGTGTACATGGTTGAGGTCACATCCCAGTGAGACTGGGTGACTCTCCTTCACAGCGATGCATCAGCTGAAACTTAAACGCGCCTGGCGTTTTGAGAATTAAATTTCAACAGACAAAGTCCTGCCCGTGGTACTACTGAGGCCCAACATCAATCATACTTCCGAAAATTACAAATGTACTATCATAGCTACGTACTGACTAGCTAGATCGACCAGCACATGCATGTATCATAGGATTCATCACTAGCTGGATATCGATCTGTCGATCTAGCTGCCAGCATGGCGGTCATGGCGCTTAAATATATGATGACCCGGGTCCAAGATATATCGGCTACGTACCGTGCATAAATATTTAATTATCGCTACAATTGTTAGTATTATACATAAAACCCATCCTCGACTAATACCCCCGCCGAGCGAGCCTTGCCAGCATCGTGGAACAACCAGCTAGCTAGACAGCGATAATTGCAAAAAAAAAGGCCAGCTAGCCAGGCTCCTCTTGGGAAGAGGTTGTCATAAGTAATTGAAGTCCGCTAGACTGAAGTACTAGGAAAGAAAAAAACGAAGAAGGAAGAAGGAAGAGAAGTTGTAGCTATCTAAATGCCTACGTTGAACCATCAAAAAATGTACGCACTTCATGGAATGAAGCCGGTGACTGTCATAAAGGCATGACCCCCAACCACTGATTTAATTAAATAATTAATCTCTTTCGTTTGTTGAGATGTTCAGGTCATGTAGTCGACATAGGCCATGCTAGCACGTCAAGTCGGTTGCATGATCGAGCAGCAGGGCAATCGATCGAACTCTCTGTCTGTCTGTTTGACTGTCTGTCTGTCTGACGCCGGGTAATTCCATGACAGTTCATGAGTTACGCAACTTTTTACACGAGTTGCAGAGCGACATCTGCAGCAGAGGTCCGCTACCGTGTTGCGCCAGTTGACGACTGTCGTAACCCATCCTCTCAGTCTGCATCACCTCAACACGGATGTGATTAGCAGTTGCACCAAATGTACCTCGATTTTCCTAGTCAAAATGACAGATTTCGGGTAAGTTTATTGATTGGAGCAGTTCATTTCAGTTGCCGGTCCTAGAGAAACCCCGGACTCATGTTTGCCCAGCACGAACTAGTTTTCAGAACTCGATCTGGGCATCTGAAAGTCCTAATTCTTTAAAGATTTGGGCATAAGAAACACGCCATCTTAACGAATATGATCATATGACATAGTGGCATTCTCGGTTTCGATTCCTCAAATGATTGACATCTAGGACTGTTGTAGATTTCAGAACAGGGCAGGAGAATTCGAAGTTGAGAGTTGCGAAACGACACTAGGAAACCGACAACAAAGGATGGTTCGTTAATTTGGATGAGAATAATACTCAACCTGCCGATCGGCATCTAAGAACGTCTTTGAATTCATCGAGGTGCAGGAGAAGTTCTTAGTTGCAAGCAAAACGGCTAGCTAGTACTGAGATTGAAATACGACGACAGATAGATCGATAAATGCATGCATGATTTGATGGTGGATATACTTGTGGAAAAGATATACCTGAATGAGGTAGCTGAGATGGTGATTCTCCACAATGAGGTCCTGGCAGCGCTGGCGAAGCACCTCGCAGTCGGACTCATTGCGCTTGGCTTTGCCGCGGGCACGCCGGTTCTGGAACCAAACCTCCACCTGACGCGGTTGCACGCCCAGCTCCATCGCTAGCGTGTTCTTCTGGTTCGCGTTGGGTCGCTGCAGCCGCTCGAACGTGTCCTCCAGCACACGCAACTGCGCTTTCGTGAACCTCAACTTCTGGCTGGATCCTGCACCACGTTGGAAAGACGATTAAGGAACGGACCGGTGGCAGTGAAACTTCCAGTACGACGACCACGACTCCTCAATCAGTCAATCCTTTAGAAGGTCCAGGCAACAAATATCCTCGTCCTTCCTTTTTCATGTACGAAATAAAACTACCTGCAACAACAAAACTATTCTCGTGGTGTACTAGACAAGCGTAACAGGTTAACATTAATTCCAAGGACTTGTACAGACACGCTAGGAAAGTGAAGGACTATCTCCATGCTTCAACTGCACAATCTTTGAAGAATATGCAATGTTGTAAGTATATACCCTCATCATCGTCATCGTACTCTCCGCTGGCATCGCTGGATCGGCCTGGAAACACCGATCTCAACATCTCCCGCTGCTCCGCGAGTGTCAGCGCACTGGACAGAGAAGATTCTTCGCAATCGCAGCTCCCCATGTTGCCTGACGAGTAATCCTGGAATTTCAGCACAGAGGGACTCCCACTCAATTAAAATAATCAAGGACTAAGTTACATACATATCGTTCGTCAATCACGTCCCCAGCTAAAGGTAGTTTGCAATTGTCAGTCTGCACTGCATCAGACAGTAATAGTTCTCCAATAGATTGACGAGAAGCACTGGAGTAATTCTCTGCATGCCTAGCTAGGAGTGAATAAAGTTCCTCGATCGCCCCGAGGAACGTTATGGCAGCAGACCTACAAGTCTGAGGACTCTAATAACCTTTCTGAACCTCAATTGTTCATGTTACCGACAGTGATGTAAGTTACTGGACGAGAAAACAAGGGTTGTGTGAACGGCAAGCTACGCACACGTTTGATATGTAAGTTAAGTTAGCAGCACGCTTCCCAAGACAAGGAGGCGTGCAAGAGGTGGATTGGCAGAGACGAATTGACAACACCTGAACTTGATGAGATTATCAGACTACGTCATTGGAAGTGCAGCCTGACTAGGGGGTTGGACCACGTGCACTACATGGAGTTAATGATTGGTACGTTGCAAGGGATTGTATATGGGGTACGCTTTATTTTTAAACCACGGGTCATTAAGTAGCAACCTCCGAATTGCAATACTTTACTGGAAAACTCTGCGACTATGACAGAGGCCTAGAACTCCTTCCTAGATGAGATGGTGAACGAGGATATATCTTCGTTTTCTACTGTTATTTTCATGCGCCGGCCAAAACTGTCGAGGTGTTACATATTCCGGATAATTCTGGAATTGGTACAGTGCGTATCCTGATCTGACATCCACCGGGAAAATTTACCCAGTTTCCAGCAGAAGCACTTACTTGCAAACGATAACAATTATGTGTGCGACAGACTATGATAAGTTATATTGACAATGTCACCGTGTTGTGAACAAGGGAACTAGCTAGGTGGTTGTCAGGGACACTCACCAGGTAATTCTCACGTCCAGGAAAATTAGGTCTGCTGTAGTAAGGATCGTAATTGGAACCCATTTAAGTCAAAATCCCACCTGGTTGCCCTTCCTGCACCAATCACCATACGCTGGCTGGCTACCTTAGCTGCTGCTGGAGCGGACCGTCTTCAACTCACTGCGCGTAAATTAACTTCCCTGAACAATCCAATTGACAAACACGTGGCTCACGTCAGTCTTCAATACTAAAATATCAATAGTGTGTACAGGTTACTCTTAATCTGGAAGTGATTGAGTGAATCAGAGATTGATTACAATCAATGTCACTGCACGCACAAAATGTCTGACAGGGAAGAAACTCAAACCAAACTCTGAAGACAAAAAAATTCTCTCTATCTCTCTCTCTCTCGCGGTTCGCCTTCTTATTCAGTATGCAGGAAACCGAAACGCCAATTTCTCTTAACCTCCATATAATTCACCTATACTAACCCCCAGCACTGCAGTTGGACAGAGTTACGAAACTGTCCAGCAAGCGTGCACCTTCCAATTACGCGTACTAGCTAGTGTTCTACTGCTTCACGTCCCCACATATACAGATCCAGCAATTACCAACGTCGACTGCGGTCGGAGCGAAAGAAAGAGAGCGCCAGCGAAACGACCTTCGGGTGCTAGCTTCCGGAGAACAACCTCGGACAATTGCAATTATCTAACCAGACAGACAAGCAAACTGCCTCAAGGTAAACTAGCTAACGACATACTTCGAAAGCAGGTGGAAGGTTGCTCTCAGGCCGGTACCCCTTACATGGAAGGGTGGCCGTCGTAGTAGTGGTAGTTTGTGAGGGAAGACCCCGAATAGCTTATCTAGATAGATCAGAGAAGCAAAGGCTGGCTTAGTTCGGCTCCGCCGGAAGCGCTGAAAGGTGCACCAAGAACTTTAATCCTTGTAAATGTCTCCGTTCACTGGTCGAATCCAACTTCCGTGTGCAACTAAGCAGACCAAAGATCGATAACCCAAAGCTTAATTAGCCCGCCTTCTCCGCACGCAGCCAAAATCTTTCTTAGCAATCAGTGCGCGCGGATCATGAGAACCAGGGAATGTGCGCGAGCTGAGGTCGGTAAGACGGTAACCACAGGGGGGTTCCTAGTGGAAGCCACCAATATCAGCTTCAGATTTGAAGCCCACGGGCGATCAGGGACGTCCACGGCTCATCTCCCTGTCGCCACCCAAGGCTCCAGCCAGCTTCACTGGATTGGTGTCCACTAAAAAGGCAGGCAGGCAAGGGCACCGAAGCTCGCTCCTACCGCCTCACCCCTACACCAAAACTTGTGGGCTACGAAACCACAGACCCCACGAACTCTCTCAACTAAAGCAAAGAAGACTGAACTAGCTCAAGATCTTGGCTTGCTCAGCGGCCAACACCCAGATGATTGATAGGATAGATCAATCACCTGGGCTCCCCCGCACCGACGTGCCTAATCAGGGAGCCTAACTAATCTCACAATCACCCTTGCACGAGCTCAACACTGAAGTAGTGGAATGCAACGTAGGATCCGTGGAGGCGCTCGTTGGTTGATGTGTCCGTCCACAAGATAAGCGTGTGATGGGGAGATTAGGGTGATGTCTGGTGAGCCGGTGAGCAGCAGAAGCTGAAACCTGGAACAGTACCAGAGCAGGAGGAACAGGAAGGCCATCCCGAAGTCAAACTTACCTGTAGGCAATCAAGGCACAGAGCGCGAGGAACTGAAAAAGGCTGGGGGCCACCTTCGAATGGTGAACAGTGAAAGGAAAGCCTGGTGAGGGGGGGGGGGGCGCCGCCTTGGGATGCAGCCCAATGTTCTGGTCAGCCACACTTCTACTGGAAGTTATGAACAGCCCGGCCGGGGCCCTCCTGAGGAGAAGGAGGAGGGCGAGAGTCTCAGTCCTGTGCGTCGTCCTGTCTAGAGTGTTCTGTTGTGTGTGCCTGTGCCTTGCCTTCCTTGGTGGCCGGAGGAAGCCGGTGACTGACTGGGGACTGGACTAATAAGTTACTGGAGCACAAGGGCAAGGCGGGGAGGGGCCCAACAGTAGTAATCAAGCCCTTTTACTCTCCCTCTGATCAATCTTCTTCACTCATACCAGGCTTTTACTGCGCTTTTTAATTCCCTAATCGCAACTGGTACCATCCCGGATTGCTCTATAATTACCGCTCTTTATGTTCCGTTCCTGCAGCCCCGTGAATAGCACAAAGGGACATCAATGCCAGGATTGATGGCTCGTTTTTTTTCCACTGGGCAATAAGCCAACAACGGTCACACACTAACACAGTCTACCAGGAAGAAGAATGGTTAGGAATTAGCAGAGTGATTTTCTTAAGGTGCTCAAGCTGCTAAACAATCTGCTAAATGAGCTAAAAATTTATAATTCGACGTAGTCCCATTGTTCCAGCCGGAAAATTCTCCGGGACGAAACTTTCCTAATTTAGCCGCATTTGCGAACACTGGCAACATGGCTTGTGTTAGCTTGCCAATGTACAGTACATCCAGGCAGCATGTTGTTCGATAACCTGGTGGCTCGTCGGTTACGGGCTTCTGTGATGTGGGACGGTCAAGCTTGGAATTACGTATTGAAAATCAATGATCAGAGGGACGGTGATTTCCTCATGACTGATGCAAACAACGGTGGAGTGATTTATTAATGGAGCCATCGACCTTTCACGATAGACTCCAGGCCTGGGGCATTCATAGTGTTCACAAGATGTCAAATCAGGCTGCAACTTCGTTCTCCAGGTGGCATTGATGGGTGGAAATCCAAGTCCAGGAAGAAGCAAAGAGGAGAATTGCGCATGGTGATAGCAATTTGCGGAGATGCATCAATGAGAACAATGATAGGAGCCGGGGAGAAATCCCTGCTATCTCTCTCTCCGAATCTGGATTAGTCGACTCATTAGTGTGGGGCTCAGAAACTAATCTTTTTTTTAATCAGAATTTTGGTCAAATAATTTTTTATTTATTTTTCTTGAAACGGATGGACCATTTACATTGATGAGGGAAACAATTAAAAGAAACAGAGGAACCATGGACAAGTAAAATTTCATTCGTCAAATAATAATCACTTTCGGAAGAGTTTTTTCAAATTAAGTTTCTGGAGTTCTGTTGAAGCTCGTTATGATTTTAACCCCTGTTTCTTATCCTTGTGTGGTCTTGCAGTCTTTAATTTCACCTTGTAGAATAATAGAGGAAAAATCTACAACTTATTATTCACTACCAAATGATCTATTTAGAAAATTTGAATTCATATAAAGCAAATTTCATTAAAATGGTGATATTCCATATGCAATTTTCAGACCACATGGTGTAAACTCTCTAGGACAAGTATACATTTCAGTCCGTGTGGTCTAAACTATGAAAGTGTGAAATTCACTATATATTCATAATTATTGGCCTTCAAGTAATTGTTAGCAATCATGGAGTACAAAAGTAACAACAAAAATGTCCGTCCCTCCCCTAGCTTAGCTTCCAGGCGGGTCTCATTTTGTTGTTGTAGAATGAAATTTCGAATTTTTAGAAAAAATTAAAGTTAACAACCCAAAATAGCAGACAAGTTTTTCCATTTAATTATCCCCCTTTTATCCCCATGCTGTGAAATATGATTGAGCTCCTGCCCTAAGCCTGGCCCCTTGTTTGAAATGACATTAATACCATTAAGAATTGCAGAATTCCTCTCCTAATTTTGGACTCTCTCCCTCGTGATCTTCTTAAGTAGCACCAGGTCACGCCTACCTTTTGGTCCACTTTACGAACAACTTCACTTTATTTTTTAATTGCAATTTTCGGAGATTTGGGAGTCCCTAGTCCCTACCAGTGAGTCCCCTGCAACTTAAGTTAAGTAACGTGTCGGTTTGGAGTAGTCAAGCAATCAAGTGACCCTAGGGAGATTGGATTAATCAATTCCTCATAACTTAATGCAGGCTGTAGTCTGGACTCTGGAGTGCGTGAAAGTCACTAATTTAATGCAAGGGTTCTTCCATTTGTTAAAAATTTAAAATAATTAAGAAAAGGAAAGGAAAAAAAGTCACGAATTTACCATTGTTAGAAAGCAATTAAGCTTCTAAATCTCCCTTTACTAATTTTTTGCTTTTTCAGGTACCAAGCTTTCGGTTTTCCAGTGACTCAAATCTAGGCTTTTACTATCTCGGTTTTATGAACCCTTGACCTGACCAGCAGGCACCCTCCTCTTTAATTTCATGTTTTTATATAGCTTTAAAAGGGGCTCAAGCTTTAACTGATGGGGTCCCCTTGGAGTGAAGCCTACCTCGAAATGGAAAGCAGTTGAATAACTTTTTCTTACTTTTTCTTTAAACCTCATGGAACGCCAGAACCATTAATAAGTTATATTAGAGAAGAAGAAGCAGCCTTATTATATTTCTGACTTACGAATTTACATCAAATAGTCAGGAAATTCTATCCAGCTGGAAGAAACATTTAATAACCCTCGTGATGGTGTACAACGTAGTCACTAATGATCTCAATCAAAAGCATTATTTACCCCCTATAATCCAATCCAAGAGATTTTGGACAAAATTTAAATGTTTTGTAAAATATGTATTTAATAAAAAAATTTTACTTCTTATTAAAAAGATGTTATATCATGCAAGAAGAATGAAAACTATCTAAAATTCAAATTTTGACAAACATTTCTAAGGGTCAGCTTCCACGTGGAGTTGGGGTTGGTGAAGTCCATTGATCAATGGTGGAAATGGGAGCCCAATTTTTCTGAAATTTCCATTCCACCATTGATCTGTAGACCTCGCCATCAATCCCAAAACTGGCTAAATTTCGCTCAGTTGCTACATAATTTCTTCATGCCCTTAGTGTTAAATTCAAAAAAATCTTCCAAAAATGAACATTTGGCTAATTTCCCTAAAGCAATTCTAGGATCGCTGGACCTAGTCAGACATGAATCGAAATGGAAGCTTGCCGTAAGTTGATTTGTCAAATCAATCTCTATGCATTTCGATTTTACAATCCAACAAAAATACAATTTGTTTTCAGCATACGATTTTTTTAGGATTGGCTAAAATTTGATCTTATATTATTTGATCCATACAAGACAAATTTTTTCTTAACAAAAAATGAAGGTTCCTCTGATTTTGTCCTTCTTAACATCATATTGCTTTTGAAAGCCTTAGAAGCTTGGGAGGGAGGGGAAGCCCCCTTTCAAATTAAAACATCACATTGCTTCTAAGATTGTTTCTGAAAACCAAAGATTATAAGTGTTTGTTAGAAGATTCTAAACACTCTCTTTTGTAATTTGAATTTGGATAGGTGTCTTATTAAGAATTAACTAAGACCAATGGAAGGGACTTGGAAATTTGATAACTTCAAAAGAATACATTGACACCACTAAATCCATAATTGATATTATATTAAACAACATATCATCAATACCAAAATCATTGATTCAAATAGTATTCAGTGTTAGTATAATATGTCAAATTGTCAATCAACAAGCATTTATGTATGTAGACAAAAATAGCATATGTCTAACTCAATACAAAGGATGGACTTTGGAAGATTGGAAGTGTATTATCTAGTTATATAACACAAAATAGTATTAATTGCACTAGAAATGATGGAGATCTATGGATATCCAAAGAAGGATGAATTGTTGCAAAACTATGGGCATGGCATCCATCTAGTCATCTTTAGAGGTGGCAACATCATAAAATAGGGCTTTATGATTTGATAATTTGATAAGATCAGTTAAAAAGATTGAAGGTAAGATGGTTTGCTAAAATAATTCACTAATATCATTGACATAGACCTAAAAGGATTTCAAATAATAATCCCTAATTCCAACTCCTGACACTGAAACATGATCTTCCAACAAGACAATGATCCCAAGCTCATCTCAAGGTGAGCTCAAACATGCATAGTTCCAAACCAACAACATTGACAGTATAAAATAACCAATTTAATCTTTTGGCCTCATTTCTATGGAACACATATGGTTCTACTTCCAGTAATATTTGAATCACTATTAATAACTAAAAAATATCCTAACAAAATTTAGAAAAAAAAGCTATAGCTTAGGGTCAAAGTAGAATGGAACAAGATTTATTTGGTTCTCTATATATACATCTCATTCAAAAAATAATACAACAATTTAAAGTAGTCAATGAAGAAAAAAGTGGTAATAATTTATTTTAATTTGAAAAGCATTGGATAACTTACTTAGTGGCATATAATCTATATAATGACAATATAAAACTTTGAAGAATATTGAAAACCAATTTTTAACATTCTAAAATTCTATTGCATTTTGAGTCCCCCAAAATACAAGAAATGGTCACTTTTGAGTTGATTTTTTAGGATTGGAATTTTTTTCTTATATGGTAAGATGAAGCTTGTACACATGACCAATCAATGATGAACTTTTGCAAAGGAAGAACACAAATCTATTGTTCAAGGATTCTAACAAACTTTCTCATGCAAAATCTACACATTTAAATTGTGATTTGAAATATGAAACTTAGATTGATAGATGCCTCTTTTCAAGACAAAAGATTATATAAATTTTTTTTACTTTAGTTGAGTATTGACAATGCTATCTTCAAGATTTTGTTCAAACCAAATCTTTTGGGTACACTTTCACTTTTAAGTACTAATCCTACCTTCATATACAAATGCATACAAAACAAATTCCAATCTCAAGTTCTTTTCCACATGTGAGATTTAAATTCTCAAAGTAGAAAGCATTTTCTTTGTAGCACTTGCTTATGGATGTATCTCAACTTCAAAATTTCATGAAAATTATATGATGTGGAATATATATGCATAATTCAAAACAAAGTATAATTGTGCTTAGATTGAGCAATTAGTTCTTTACAATAAAAACTTGAAAACTCTTTGCATAAGATTTATGCATCTTGCATCACAATATTCCTTTTAGAAGAGTACTACAACAAGACACCAAAATTTCAAGATTGGCTTGTTCAGCATTCTAAATGGCATATTTGTATTAAGCAATTATGAAGTGAGAGGTAAAAATTTGGAAAAATATGAAGATGAAAAAAAATGAAGTCAAGCCTTAGAGCATTTTTATGTCATGATCCTAGTAAGGTAGCAATTGAATGTCTTTAGCCTCAAGTAGATAAAAAATTTTAAGCAACAATTTTTCATTGACCCTTCAATAATTATAGAAATTGAATTTTTGAGATTGAAATGTTCATTTAATCCATTGAAATTAAATCCAAACTTGATTCTAAGCATGGATTATATTTTCAAATTTGTAACAAAGATTTGCAATCCCATTCATTAATTATCTTACACACAATAACAAGTTGATAACGAAATTGTTGCAATTGATTAAAACAACCAACACTATAATTTAGTTTTTAGAATTTTGGGGATTAATTGAAAAAATGAGATAAATATATACATATTTATTCTAATAGCCTTTACCTATAGAAATAAGGCAAATATTTTTGCCTTTTTCACTCTTATATTGGCTCAACTAGATTCATGTATCACTATAATTAATAATAAAAAAGCGCCTTTAATTTTTATAATATAAAACATTGTTTAGAACCTTAGCCAATGAATTTTGTCTATTTTCAATAGCAACGTTCTACCTCGCTATAGGCGCTTCTACTCCCCAAATATAATTGTGTTGTATATAATTAGATTTGGATGTAAGAAGTGTTATTCAAACAATTGGCAAGTTTCAAAATTAGGATTGGTTACATTATTGATGGTTTCATCTACCTTAATTTTTGTGCTTAAGTTTATGCAGGCTATGGTGTAACAATTTGTTGGTTACAATGCATTGCTATGCACAGTTTTAAGAAATTTGAAAAATTCATACAATTCAATGTATATTGAATTTGGAATAGAGTAAATCTTATTTCAAAGTCAATTAATTTAAGGTACAATAATAGATTAGAAAATTCAATGGAAAATCTCTATGCAATCTACACAAGAAAATCTATACCTATAAACTTTTTTTTGCCAAGATGCATCATGCTTGCCAAATGTAAAAATATCATTGATAATAATTTGTATATTAAAAAATATAGATATTCATTATTATAAAGTATTCTATTTTTCATATTCATATTATTTTAGATTTTTTTGCATTCTTGCAATGAACTTTGATATGGAGTATCCTAATTGTTTTATAAGGATTTTTAAAAGGCATATTTTTCATTTTTATTTTGTTTTGAATGTGCATTTTGTATCCAAATTTATGAGGTGGGAACTCTTTGAATTTTTTGATAGAAGTCATGAAATAGTTGTCATATAACAAAGTATATTTTAGGGGCAAATTTTAGCATGGAGATGTGACTCACATGGCAAAATATGTGCAAATCATCTACTTCATACACATGATGGTGCATCACAAGAATTGGTATACTTTAGTGTGCAATCACCCACCAACTAGTCATAAAACTCCATAATTGATAATTTGATGATTTCATATAATTGTCTCCAAAGCAACCAACTTTCTCTAACTTATATTAGGGGAGATTTGAGGGCAAGGGAGGGTTGTTTCCTTGGCTTTCCCCTCGATGTCTGGGAACTCTGGACCAACCACTCTTGTGAATAATTTTTAATTAAAAATAAATAAATAAATTTAAGAAAGTGTTTGAAAATTGAAAATTGATTAATTTTTTTTTCAAAAATAAATATGAAATGATATTAATTAATTAATTAAATCTTAACTAACATGGCATAGTCTTGACTACATTAGATTGTTGATGTAGCAAGTTCCCATAGTCCAGGAACCCTGGAGAACTTCAGGGCTTCTTTTGCCCTCAAATCTCTTCTAATGATATATAGTATGGGGTTGGATAAAGAGTGGAAACCCATTCCTACAATTTTCAATTGTTTGAAGTGTTTTCCATTATTAGATTTTTTGAATTTTTTTAGTATTGACATGGTTCCCATTTCCAAGAGGATTCTAAACAACTAAAATATATACTCTTGGGATGTTGCATGGAAGAAACAAGAATTCTCCAAAAAAATCTCACATGACAAGTATAATTTCACTTAGACTTTGACTCTAAAGTCACCTATGGTAGCTAGCTAGTAATCATCGTAATACCCACTAAATTCCAAATATGTATTTTTCCAATAACCTCTACACTATAGTGAGCTTATTCATGCCAACCTACCCATAGCCAAGTGCCCCCTATTTGAATATGTTCCCTACATCATTGGTTTTTTGGAGCAACATATCACACATTGCATACCATTGTATAACAAGACAATGGTCCTCCCAATGTTGGGAAGGTATTATACCTCCCCAGATGCCTGGGAGAAAGTTTGCTTTAATTCATGGATTGGGGTTGGCTGAGGAGTCATTCAATAAGACAATTTTGTCCACTTTTCAAAAGGGACTCCTGTTTACATTGGAAAACAACTGAATGTTGATCGAGTGAGTTGACAGATTTTGGTCTGTATGAGCTTGGTCCCTCCAAATTTGAGCCAGTGCCTGTTCACGCTCGGGTTCCCTACTCCCGAACGGCACTTCCACTGGCTCACTCCAATTTTTTTAATGCTCTTTGAGTCTTTTCTAGCCCCTGGTAGACTATGATATCACGCTTTTGCAAAAACGAACAATGAACATGTAGCAGTCGTGTAGCAGCTGACTTCAATTTTGGAATCCGTAGGGAGTTGAATTTCTGATCGAATGGGCCAAGGCCAGGTAGGCAGGCAGGCAGGCGGGGGGTGGGTGCCGGTGGTGGGAATAACTTAAAGGCCTGATCGAACCGACTGATCGACCGGCCAGGCCAGGAATTCAGACACCTACAAGCATGGTCGGTACGTAAAGCCCCGGAATTGGACCGTGGAGGCAGTGTTGTGGCGAAGTTCGATTGCTCCCAACGCCTTGAACGCTGAGCTAAAAATCTAGCCTCACAGAGTGAGATATTTCCAAGATAATAACAAAAGTCACACTATGATATTGACGGTCGGAGCTTCAGTTCCTTGGAAGTGAGAATACCTGAGCGAACCGACAGACAAGAATACAAGAAATCTACAGTACAGGCACTGCAGTAATCTACACAGACACGTAACTTAACTTTGAGGAAGAGATTGCGGGAGGGTCGGTCCCCACCAGGGGCGGACGGAGGGAGCGGAGGGAGTCCAAAGCCGCAACCTCCATCGAGGTGGGAACCCTATGTCTGAGGTAGTAGGTGCACCTGGAACTGATACTAATTACAACTCCAGGAGCATAGGTACTGTTATGAAACATAAAATTATGTTTATTAGATCTTATGGGCAACTGAAAGAGGATTTGAACGCACTTTAGCATTCATTATTTGGACACCGCAGTAATAAGTTGTGAGTTTGCAAAGAATTGTCTATGCAAAGACTCAACTTCCATCTAGGGGAAAACTCTACGAGATAGTAGGTGCACCTAGAATTGATACTAATTACAATTGAGCATAGGTACTATGATGAAACATAGAATTGTATTTGTTAGAACTTATTGGCAACTGAAAAAGGATTTCTACGCACTTTAGCATGCATTATTTGGATAGTGTATGAAGAAGTTATGAATTTGTAAAGAATTGTCTTTACAAAGCCTCAACCTCCATTGAGGGGGGGGGGATCCTATGAGGTATTATGTGCACTTGGAGTTGATACCAAATACAACTAAGCATAGGTACTATTATGAAACATAATTTTTTAAAAATTAGATCTTATGGACAACTAGAAGAGGATTTCAATGCACTTTAGCATGCATTATTTGGATATTGTATGAATAAGTTATGAGTTTTCAAATTGTAGTCACTAAATGTGTCAAAAACCAATACTAGGCTCCTATATTCCTTCACGTATGGAATGTGTACATCTTGTGTTATCCATATCTAAGAAAAATTGACACTTTGGGGTTTGAATGTAGGCAATGCATTTTGGGTAGTGTTGATTATGGATATATTATAGATACCTTAAGACTTTTAAGGTAATAATGGGAGGAGTCTATAATGTGACCATTGACCAATTCATTTGCAATATTGGGGCATTTGACTTTTAGAAACATTCATCAATAAAATTTCCTTGAAAGATAAATGAAATTGGCTTCTAAACCAAGGTGTTCCATATTTTTTGAACCTTTGTGGAATTAGTTATGAATTTTGAAGTTGGAATCACATAAGGCTCTAAAATGTCCGCCTTCTATTCTGCTCAATGTTGGTACATTGATGAATGCAATTGCTATGTTCAATGTACATTAGTGCTAGAGAATGCTTTTAAGGTCTAGTGGCTTCATGGACCTCCTACCTAACACCTCAATGTGCATGACTAAGCAATTAAACATTGTTCTTATATGAAATTACCTAATTTTTGTTGGATCTTTCTAGATTCAAAAGATTATTTTAGATTCTTTTTTTATGAAAATTTTGGAGATTGTAGGAAAAAATTATGAATTTTTAAAGTACTAAAAATAGATATATCCATAAGCAACTCTAGACTCTTATGAATAAGGTTGTATATTTCAGGGCAAGAATATGTAGGGGTTGGTTTTAAGAAAAATTACAGTTAGGTACAATTCAAGCCATTAGTAAATTCATGACATCTATAATTTTGATATACTTAATAATGTATTTTAGAATTTTAGAATTTTAGAAAAAAATCAAGTTCTATTTTGTTAAATTTTTCCATAGATTTTCAACTCAATTCTCTAAACAAATGTATTATCAACTTGCTCAATTTATAGAATACATGACTATTTTCTAAAAATCTTAAAAGATGATGGCATCTTTGGAAAGGATAACCAAAATTGGATATTTGAAGTTGAACTTTTAAAGGACAAATTATGTATCACTTGATCAAACTTCATTAATTTCATATGTTAAAATATAAATTTCAAAAATTTGATATTCTTCCTACGTCTTAGATTTTTCTTCAAATTTTTGTAATTAAAAACATGAGAATGAAATTTATGCAAATATTGCAAAGATTAAAAAACCTTGTGGTTAATTATGTAAATGGTGTACTTAGTAATCTTATATTATTTAAGAAAAGTTTGATAGAAAAAGTTTTAATACAATGTATATTAAGCTCTAATAATTTTATCTTCAAAGGGTCATGAAAATTGCAATTTTGAAAAATTCAAGATGGATCATGAAGTAAAATTTTTGGAGAAATATTTTCTTTGTTATACTTAACTTCATTTTAAATTAAGAATTGTGCAAAATTCAATACATGGCTTCAAAGACAATGTCACTAGGGCTTGTAATATGGCCTTTAAGCATTAAATACACAATTTTAGATTTTTGTACTTGATCAAAGGGTACTAATTTTTGGCAAAATACTATATTGAAATTTTTTCTTTCTAAAAAATAGTACCTTTTACTTGTGAAGATGTTGCATGTCCCTTTGGGTCTATAATAGTAAGATGTATAGTATAGAAAATAGTAGCAAGGGCCCACTATTTGTTTCAAATTCTTCTTTTGACAACATTCGTGATTATCATTAACATAATTTTTTTCTTTTGGTCCTTCTTTCATGTGTTTAGAATTCAAAATTACAAAATCCAATTCTTAATAAGACATCCAATTCTTTAACAACGATCTCTTTCTGCAAATTATATTACTCGACCAAAGGTAGTCATTTGTCCTACAACATTATATTCACTACAACATAGTAATGTACAAGAAGTTCAAAACACAATAGTTACTGAAACCCAAACATAAGAATCTCTTCAAATACAACTTATGACAATGAAAACAACTAGCCTACTAAATCTTCTTGAGTCTCCACAAATGTGAACTAGAGATTGCAAATTTTGAGGTTTAGTATTCCAAAAGGAAACTTCTAGATCTCATGGTTACCTTCTTAATCTCTAAAGTTCCAAGAGTCCCCTCAAAAGACTCTTGAAGATCTTGGTAGGTACCCATGATCTCAATTTTTGGCAAGATTTTTTGAAACTTTTTTCAAGATAGAAAAAATGATTAGCTTTTGGAGAATATTATTTTTATTTCTAATGGTGCCCCAAAGCAAAATTTATATTACAATAAGCCCAAAACAATTGAAGGTGGGTAACACTTAATTTTTGGAAATAATTAAAAAATAAATAATTTCTTGTAGATTATTTTTTTCTATATGGAAAGATTTGATTCAATCCATTTGGATAAGTAATGTGAAAGTTATGAAGCTTCTTGTTTTGTGGGCAAACTCTTTAGTAAATTCTTGAGAAAATGATGTATTGGATTTGTTTCTGAAGTCAATTTAAAAAAAAATTCCCCCCAAAAGTTGCACATAGTTTAACTTTCTTCTAGAACAATCTCACCTTTAGAACTAGTGTGTTTGAATTCCACCTTAGAGCTATCAACAATTTAGTTTTTCCTTCTATCTTGTACCTACTTCAATCTAATAATTTTCTTAAGAATGAAAATTGTAGGGATATTTTTCAATTTTTTTTCCCAAAATCTCAAGTCTATTCTTCAACATAAAAAAATTTAATTCATAACCTTTAGTTTTCTTCAGTTTAAAGGCTTATATCTTGTGATTGATACTATCAAAGTTTCTAAAATTTCTTCCAAACATTCTTATATTTGTCTAGTGCAAGATATTGCAATGGGATATGCATTAAAAAAAACGTTTAAAATTTTGTTGTTTGCATTGAAAATGGCAGTTTTGGGTGTTTTATGACAAAAAAATTGGCCATGGGACTTAGGGGTCAATCTCAAAGGATTCAAAGTCATGGAATAGATTTTTTAGAGTTTCAAGAAATTTACAATGATGTCAATTTTATTAAACTGAAAACATTTTTTGAAGGTAAAAGAATGTATTAGCTTCGTGGGAATATAATTTTTATCTCAACTAGTGCCCAAAAGAATTAGTTCAGCCCTTTGAAGCTTCCAAATGTTCAATCTCGAGTAGCACCAAAACATGAAATACATTTTTGAATTTGATTCTATATTTATTTCTACCTAGAGAATTTTGTTTCATTCCATTTGGATTGGTGATGTGATAGTTACAAAGAATCTTGTTTTACAAGCAATCAAGGAATCATCTTCAAAAAATATCATACAAGATTGTTTTTATACAATTTTCACAATTTTTCAAAACAAAAAGTTCCATAGGGTCTACATAATTGCTACAACAATCACACCTTTAGAATTGACATGTTCTGGTTTTTTTCCAAGAGCCATTAAAGATTTAATTTCCCTTACATCTTGTATCCACATCTGCGTAATAAATGTTTATAAAATAAAAGCCAATTTTTTTTGAGATATATTTTTTAGATTTTCAACTCATTTCTCCACTATAAAAATTTAAAACTCAAAATTGTTTATAACTCAAATCTAATTATCGCAAAAAATTTCACTCAAGAAGACTCAAAGTTTGAAAACCTAGTAAAGCAAGGTACAAAAAAACTTTTTCTTTCACTTTTAATACAAATATCTTACAATCTACTTGGTCAAAGTAGATTGTAAGATATTTTGGACCTTTTGAATTTTTTTCATTCATTATCATGCAAGTTTAATGTCATAAACTAGAAGAAGATTTTTCTTTTTTCTTTTTTCTATAAATTTTTGCTCTTTACATTAGAAATAGAAGTTTTGAAGTGATTTTTGGTGAAATATAGTCATGAACCTTTAGAAGTTAAGTTGCATATTTGTCTTAGTTTTGAATTTAAAAAATTCTTTAATAAGTCAAAAACTTCATAATTTAGTAAAAATAATTGATGAAATTTTAGAGAGACTTATAAGTATCAACAAGGATTTTGTAGAATCTAATTAATTGTTGCTATATGTAATGTAGGATGCAATTCCTCTATGCAAACATTACAATTGTGTTGAAATTTTTAATTTTTCTCATTATCTTATCTAATTAAATGAATAGAAATAATTTTATTTATTTATAAAATCAAATAATATATTTTATTGTGGACATGATCTTTCTATTGTAATTAAACTATCTATTGCGATTTTCTTAACTTCTCTCATATATAAAATTGCTTTTGAATTACAAATTTTACTACAAAGGTTTGGATAATTAAGAAAAAGTATGTATTTTCATAAAATCCTATAGCTTAAACTACATTTTTGGGCAATATAGCGATTTGTGGCAGCTCACTACAAACAAATTTTTTTTCTTCTTTGAAGCTTTCACACAACATGTGCCCAAAGAATAGCTTTAAGGCTTGAAAATTTTCATAGCTTTTGACTACATTGTTAAAAAATTATTGTATGATAAGTCATTTACATTGAACTATGAACAACCCAAGCAGCTCAATTTTTTTTCTTAAAAATTATTTTTTCTAGCAATACAAATTTGAAATTGGTTTTCTAAAGTTATATATACGTAACAAACTTTGAATCATTCCATTCTAATTAATGAGATGAAAGTTATAAGGAGTTTAGTTTTGGGGCAATATAATTATGGATTCTCTATTCTAAAATAAACTTTGAAGTTCTTTGTTTAACTCAATTTTCAATGTTTTTGGAAATAATTCCAATCATAGGATGTAGATTGTTTATCACAACATTATAATCATTAGGATTGGCATTTTTCAATTCCATAACTAATTCTTAACAATTTAGTAATTTGGATCATTCTCTACTTCTTTCTACTTACTATTTTTTTCCTTTATGTTGTACAATTCCAAATGATCTAAACTTTATCAAGCATGTAGCCAACTTGCCTTGAAGAATGAATCAAAAGAAGCACCACCATTTAGGACATTTTTTCATACAAATGTAACCTTGTGAAGTGCAATTGCCTAATTTTTCACAAGTCCACCAAAAGGATTTTTGTTAATTCAAATGCTAATATCTTGCAATGGCTACACAATGGAATTTTCTGAAAATTTTTCCACATCTTCTGAAACTAATGAAACTAGCATACTACAAAATCCTATAGTGAGATGTGTCAAATTTTATTTTATTTTCTTAAATTCGGTAGTTGTATTCAAAATGGCACTTTTAGAGTGTTTTAGTAGAAAACATAGTCAGAAACCTTTAGGGGTTAAGAGTACTTGAATAACAAATGTTAAGAGAAATTATAATCTGAATTGAGAATACAATAGTAAGAATGATTTATAATCTTGATGTAATTGAGATAAAATTGAAGAATCGCAATTAACCCCTAAATGAATTTGGCTATGTTTTCACCAAAAATGCTCTAAAACTACCATTTCTACTACAAGTACCAAATTTTAGAAGAAAAAACAATTTTGGGCACATATAACTGTGGTTTATTATATTACACTGGTTTGAGAAGACATGGAAAAAATTTCAGGAATTTCCATAGTGTAGATTGCAAGATATTAGTGTTTGAATGGACAAAACTTGTTTCTTTGGCCCTTCAAAGAAATGGGCAGTTGCACTTCTCCAGGTTACATTTGTATGAAACAAATTCCAAAATGGTGGTGCTTTTTTGGATTCCTTTTTCAAGGCAAGTTGGCTATATGTTTGAAAAAATTCAAATCATTTGGAATTGTACAACATATAGGAAAATAATAGTAATTAGAAAGAACTAGAGAATGATTGAAATTACTAAATTGTTAAGAATTTAATTATGGATTTGAAAAATGACAATACAAATGGTTTTAATGTTGTTCTTAAAACTCTACATATCATGATTTTTCCCCCAAAATATTGAAAATTGAATAAAATAAAAGGACTTCAAAGTTTATTTTAGAGTAGAGAATTCATAATTGCCTGCAAACTAAATCTCCTCATAACTTTCATCTCATGAATCAAAATGGAATGATTCAAAGCTTTCCAGGTATTTATAAATCTAGAAAATCAATTTCAAGTTTTTATTTATTTTTAAAGTGATATTTTAAGTATTTCTTTAGGTTTGCCTCTCTGAGCAATGAAAATGAAATATTATACAATAACTTTTGAACCATGTAATCAAAAGTTATGAAAATTGTTGGGCCTTGAAGCTACTCCTTGGTTACATGTTGTGTGAAAATTTCAAAGAAAAAGAATCAAAACTCTGTTCGTAGTGAGTTGCCCAAAATTGATATGTTGCCAAAAAAAGTAGTTTGGACATTTAGGGGTTAAGAATCATTATGGTTTGTAAACTTGATGGTACTATAAAATTAATAAAAATTTTAATAAACCCATTAGCTAGGACAAAATTGATCATAGCAAGGAGACTATAACTATTAAGATATGCAACATGATAAGAGTTATTTTGACACTTAAAAGACTATTAAAAATTCTCAAATAATTTTAAACTTTCTAAATTTCTATTAAATAAAGAATGAAAATTCTAAAATTTTATTCAGCATATAAAAATTTCCATAATTTTTTGTGAAGTAACCTAAATGGGTATTGTACACAACTAATATACTATTCAGTTTATCACTATTAATTTATAACAAATTTATTTGCATAATTTGATTGTAAATTTTATGGTTAATTCAATAATGATTTATGAAGTACAAATTCATTGGAGTATACTTTATTAAGTATTTAATGAATCATAAAACCAATCCCCTCAAATGTGTAATCCATCGTAGCATTTCTTGCAAGGACTTGGGTAATTGTGTTTTTATGTCCACTTGGAGGATAAATTAAAAATCTACCACTTACTTTTTGAGTATGGTTAACCCCTAAAAGACTAAGCTGTGTTTTTTGGCAATATAGCAATTCTCGGTAGCTCAATATGAATAGAAAAATTGACTATATTTTTTGAATTTTTTTTTGGATGTGGGGATGAGGAGTACCTTGCCACTCCACAAAAAAATTACGATCAAATGTGCCTATGAATAGTTATAGAGCAAAATGTCATTTTTCATAGACAAGGGGCAACAAGGGTAGGATAATTAATACTACAGGGAAATTTGCTTGGGAATACCCAAAAGAGCTTGGGCAGAGTTTGGGGCAACCTCTCGCCCAAGTTCAGACCAGGGTACTTCTTTGACATTCTTTGAATTAATAAATTTCACCCAATGTAGAAGGAGGTGCTGGTAGGGAGGTAGATTCTTTGTAGCTTCCTTCAGCCTAATAGAGAGGTTACTCCTAATTACAAACAAAAATAGAAACAAAAATGTCCACAAGACCAACTAAATCAATAACGAATGTGACTTCACAAATAACCATCCAAAAAAAGTTGATTGTTAGTAGAATCAATTAGTTATTTGAAGTGTTGTAGGATAGAGAGTGGAGAGGTTTCTTTTATAATCAAATCCATTGTCCATTATGAATTCTCAAAGGGTATGGGACAATTTGAAGATGAGAGTTTGATCACTCATTGTCAAAACATAGGAATTATGTTCAAAGTATAATTTTAGACCTCATTTTGCTATAGTAGAATAACTTATTTCAAAAAACTTTGAACTAAAAAAAGTTGGTAAATAAAGCTAAGTTTCATTTCCAAAAACCCGTTTGTGATTTTGAGCCTCCAAAAAAAAGTTATGGACAAAATTCAGAGAGGATGTTTCAAAATGTTAATGAAAATGTCCTTTTCAACCCCTCTCTAAAATTTGTCTATAACTGTTTATTGGAGACCCTAAATCCCAAACGTTTTTTCTGAAGATGAAACTTAGCTTGATTTCCTAACTTTTTTTAGTTCAAAGTTTTTTTAAATAAATTATTCTACTATGCCAAAATAAGGTTTGAAATTCTACTTTGAACATAATTCCTACTTTTTACTTAACTTTGACATGAGTTGATCTCTTAGTAATTCTAATTTACATATCTCACATGGTTTGTTTGACCTATTACTACCCCACTTGTATAAAGATCTTCTCTACTCTTCACATTAATTCACAAGCATGTTGATCATCAAGTTATTGGAGATTAATTCTCAACATTTCTATATTATCAACATTTATTGTAGAATACTTAAAATTCTACTCCATTGAGTTAGGAACATCTTCAAAATTTAGGGAAAGAGTAAAATCTTCGAAATAAAGGGAACATGATGTAGTGTCAGTGAGTTCTAATGATGAGTTGGGCTTCGCTAACCTTGATCCAGCCTCTTCCCTTTCCACGCCCAATATGCCCAACTACCCCTTCACTTCAGCCTGGATACAAATTGATCAAGCTTGTGGAAGTTTGAAATTTTGTGCAATTTTTATTTTTATTTTTTTGTCCTCTAGAACTAGTTGAAATCTAGAACTCCACCGTTCAAATTTTGAATAAATCATTGTATGTGTAAGCCATAAATTGTTGAAAAAAGGGCTTTGTATGAGACTTTTTTTGAAACTAGTTCCATATCAGAATTTTTTGGTACATGTTCCCCAATTAAAAATATTAGAATTTTTTTTGAACATGTGACCAACTTTATTGCAAAAATCAAGCAAAAAAACTTCAATAAAAAAAGTGAAATTAACTTGTCCAAAAGCCTCCACGAATCAGAGCTGCCTGGAATTTGGATGCCCCCCAAAAACATTTTTTTCAACTTTAAACACTATAATCTCACAATTTGTGTAGTCAAAACCTCCCATTTCTTTACTACAATATAATGAAGTAGTCTAACACAAGATCTTACGGTTAAATACAACAATTTTCATTTTTTATTTTTAGGGAGCCTTTGCCATCAAAACAACCCATTTTGAGTGTTTTTTTGGTGAAACTTAGTCAAAGAACTTTAGGGGTTAATTTCATATTCCTCTGCCTCCTACGAAAAACTACATAGTTAGTCTTTGATTCCAATCCAAAATTCCAATTGGCAAAGTTTGATCATCATAATACTCACCCTAATTCTTTATTTTAATTTTTCAAGGGAAGAGTAATCATCAAAAAAAGTGAAAGAAACACAAAATGAAATAGAAAAAGAATTTCAATCATGATCCCAATCAAAATGAATGAGACTCATAATAAATATGGAGTGTTAACTACCCTATCACATCCTATAAATGAGTGTAGAAAATACCTAACCAAAATTCTCTCCAATACACCAAATCAATCTAACTAAGGTGCCATTGATCCAAAGCTACCACCATCACTTCGGAGGACAGCTCCAAAATCAATGTCCCTATGAGTGGATCAAACAATTCGAGAACCTCTATCCCTCCATACTTTGACCCTTCCTAACTTTTGCATATAATATCAAAATGCCGTTCCCTTTGATGCATTGGAACCTCCTTTCACTTTCCAATAAGAAAATTTGAAAGTTTGACCAATATAATAATAGTGACAAATAGACATAGAAGCAAAAAGTAGCGGTTTGGGGAGTACCCACCTTAAACTCCTTGCTAAGAGACACTTTCTACTCATTACTAAGGTGGACACCATGAACCACCATCTTTACCATGTATAAATCTCCTAAAGCAATCATGTACCTATTTAGAAGAAATTGTTTTAGAACCAAATTTTCTTCCTTCCTAACTTTTGCATACAATATCTAAATGTCCCCTACTTTGGTGCATTAGAACCTCCTTTCAAGTGCCAACAAGAAAATCAATAAACATTTAACCAATCTAAAAATAGTAACTAGGCACACAAGCTAAAAGTGTTGGTTTGGACAGTACCCACTTTATACAAATGCCAATAAAACATTTTTGAGGAGGAAGAGAGATGTTCACCCTATTCGTGTTACGGCCCACTCAGAATATACACAAAATAATGAAATTAGGTTGCCTTAACAATTAAGTTGCCTTACCCTAGGAAAGTTATTGCACAAGCCATTGAAGTCAACAAATATTTCTAAAAATATTTCCATTTGTACACATGGAGGTTCATGAGTCCCAAATACAACAATATATTATTCAAAAGTAGTTCATTCTTTTACAGTAACTGTAAATATTTATTTCGTGTCAAATGTCAAGAAATTAGTGAGGGGCAACCTAAATTCACTATTCAGTGGTTAATTCGACGTTCATGAATGGTGTGGATTCCACATTCTTGTGTGCAATTTATCACCATTGGCTGAACCCAACGCCCAATCACATACTGAATTTAGTGTAGTTTTTTTGGGTTTTTTTTATCAATTTTTCCTAGCCCCTCTCCTCAAATAGGCTCACTAAGTTATTGCAGCCAGACACTGGGGACTTGATCCTGATTTGCCAACTTTTTCTTTTTCTTTTTCTTTTTCCCCTTGAAACACATGGACAATTTCACCAACTTGGGCTTTTCGTTCAATGAATAAGTTGAAATTGGATTATGATAAGTTCAGTTATTTGGGGCTTTGTTTCCAGCCAGCCACCAGTGTTTTTCTGTTGATTGGCTGGTAAGAGAGCTGGAAATAGTTCCATTGACGAGAGTGATTAATGGATTGATTGGATAGATAGCTTTGGAAATCAATCATTTCAAACACACAACACTGATTGACCAACTGACCAACTGACCGACCGACTGACCGACCGATTTACTTATTTATATTTTTTATTTTATTTTATTCCACAAATGACAAACAGTGGCAGTCGTCCACCCAATGCATGCCAGATGAGTATAACTGAACCGTACTGTAAAGTTCATTTGTCTCCAAAAATAAAAAATTTAAAAATAAATAAACCAAACGGTACTGGAAAGTAATGAAATGAACAACAGACGGACCAGTATACCGGCATACCAAGATATGAACTACTCGTACAGGCGCCTTTACACTTGACTGTATAATATAGAAAAACGAAATATTTTACAAACAATAATTTTTTCCAGTTTCCTTTCCACAAACACTATTTTAAAAAGCTTCGGCTGCTTTCCTTTTGTTGTCCTTCTAAAAGGAAGGAAAGAGAAAGAAGTATTTTATTCTACTGCCATGATTAGATTTGAAAAATAGGGACATCTTTCCCAGTAGTAACTTATATTTTAGTGTGTAGCACCTATCAATGAGAATTTTATCCCACTTGGTCTATCCAATGACCAATGGCTGTTTCTAGCAATCTGTCCACTGCAGACGGAGCTTTTGCTTGTTTTATGGGCTTGGGGGGGACAGATGGCACTAGGAAATAATAATATTGAAAAAATTGGGTTAAAAAAATGGGAACAATTTGTGAAGTTTTCCGCCCAAAAAACTTCAAATCAAAAAATAAAAGTATAAATAAATTCGTGGATGAAATCGCCCAACTGTGGATGAAAAGAAAATTACGGACATTGGATATGTGAGTGCTATTGTGATATTTTTCTATCCACTATGCTATGTAGGTGAATGTTGAAATCTGGAGCATCACTATAACCTATTTTATATCCCTGTTTTTGGCACTTCCTAGAAAATGGAAAAAACATAAGAAGGAAAAAAAAATTTGCTGGGGATTTGTTCCCCTGGTTCGCTGTGTTGTTTCCCTCTATCAATGGAAATTGTCCATGTGTTTCAAAAAAAGGAAAAGGAAAAAGAAGAAGAAGCCCTGGTCCTCTGTTGGTTGGTTTGACGGAGCTTTTTTATATTTTTTTATATTTTTGGGGTGTAAGTGTGAACACAGGTTTGTAGCCTAGGGAACTTTTGGCAGGGCCTGCAAAAGGCTTGGGGGGAGGAAAGCAGGCTCTATTTTTACCTTATGTTCAGATAAGTTAAAGGTGTCCCTGGGGATTTCAAAGCAGAGGTCAGGTTGGGACTGAAACAGGGCTTGTCATTTCCTACTCATTACCAAACCCCCCTTTTCCTCCACACACGGCCCAAGAATTCCGTCATGCCTTTCAGGCAGGGCAAGGGCAGGCAAGCAGGGCTCAGGCTCACAAAAGGAAGGGAAAGAAAAGGAAGGCAACAAACAACAGGCATCAAATCATATGGAAAAAGACAAATTGGAAGGGCCAGAGAGAGAGAGAGAGAGAGAGAGAGAGAGAGAGAGAGAGAGAGAGAGAGAGAGAGAGAGAGAGCTGGTCGAGCTTATAGTTGTACGACAAGCTTCTTGTAGAGGGCGGTTTTGCCCCCGTGTTTTACCCTTGGGAAAAATGCAGGAACCTTGTATTTGCTGCTCACAATTTTTTCTTTGCAATTTTGGAGTTCATATTTGCAATCAGAGGCCCCAAACTAGGAACTGAGGTGTTAACTATAAAATTATTACAGCACAAAATAGGGGGCTTTTTTTGTAACATTCACTCTTGGCTAAACCTCCACAAGAGGCTCGTTGTACAACTAGAAGCTCGTCCAAGCAAGCTCAGTTGCCTCTATGGAAGCTAACTAAGTTAAGATAATGGGATTGACTGATAATCCTCAGCTTATTACAGGGGTAATAAGACATGGCCAAGGGGGGACTGCCCCCTCACGTCCTGGAGAGAAAATGCTGAAACTTTTTATTTGTCATGCATGATAAGATTTGCAAATTCTGAATTCATATTTGCAATCAGAGACCCCAAATTAGACAAAGGAGGCATAGAAGATAAATCAATCAAGCACAAAATAGGGGGACTTTTATTTATTTATATGCATCCCTAGAATGACATGGGGTCAGTTCACCCTGACCTTAGACACCATCAAAAGCAGCAAAGGACAAATGGAAGGGAGGATTATAGTGACTTCTTTGACCAGGGCAAGTTTGTATGGAAATTAAGATTGTCTGCTTTTAAAATGGCCGCTTTTAGAACTGATTGCATTTGGAGTGGGGAGCTTAACTCCTTGGAAACAATTTTCAATCAATTTTCTTAGGAAGAAAAATGGAATTTTGGCATTAAAGTCAAGTTGCTTCATATGTTTTGAACCTTCGTGGAATTAGTTATGAATTTTTGCAATTGAAATGTAGGGGTCACTGAAAGTGATATCCTCTTGAAGTGTAAGGTAAGAGCACCCTAAAGCGTTCCTGCACCTAAAAGTGTCAGATTCTACGTCAAGGATTCATTCTAGAACATAAATGTAGTTGGACAGTACACCTCTTATCATTTTAGGTCAAAACAAATAAGCCATGTATTGTTTACTTACATTTACAGCCTGAAATGATTATGCTCTGTAGATTCTGACACTTTTGGGTGCAGGGATGCTTCTGGGTGCTCTTACCTTACATTGTTGATACATTTGAAGACAACAAAATGTGTCTCTATGTTGGTGGTTACTTTTAGAGTAGGATTGCTTTTAAAGCACCCTACCTTATTGCATGGAACTTAGAGAGCATTGCCACCATTTCAATGTGAATAGGCCCAATATAATGTTTATTGAGCCTAGTCATGATGTCACCTTCCTCCATGGACTTGGGGATAGCGAAACCTAGACCAACCCACTCCCAAAACTTGCTTTGACATGTCACCTTTCCATGCCGATTTTTTTATTAAGCTTTGATTTTGGACTATCCATGAGGAATAATTGTAGAGGTTTGTTGTTGAGATTCAAAGGGGAAGCAATGAGAAGATGCAATTGCCATGGATAGTCCATGAGATGTCACAAGAGCTTGAATGAAGGAGAATTTAGTTATTGGGAGCATGAGGGTGAAGAAGGCTAATATGTGAGCAATGGACACATGAATGGAGAGATGGATTAGGGTTTGAGTATGCAAATGCTAAGAGGGAAGGAAGTGAACTTGATGACAAGGGTGAGGGCAAGGGTGTTCAAGTGCAAGTGGATATAAGCACTCAAGGGTGATCACAATGTCATGGACACCATTTTGCACCAAACACCACACCTAAAGATAAGAATTTAGGTACTAAAGAAGAAAGACAATTGGCTTGTAGTATTTTTGCAATCTTGCAAGATTGAAATTTTTGGGTAACCAATAGAAGTTCAATATTTTTGGATTAGGATTGGGTTACATTATGACCTAAATAGACCAAGTGGGAGTAGGTCTAGAAGATTACTAGAAACTAATGAGGGTAGATTAAACATAATGTAGTGAAATTTATGGGGTTCATCAATAAGTTGATGGGTTGAAGAAGAGTGATATAAGTGTTGCAAATGTTTGGCAAAAGAACCATATAGGATGAGCACACAAAAAATCACTAGTTAATATTTGAGCATGTTTGACTACTAGTAAACCTAGTTGTCCGTCCAACAAGGGAAAACACCAGGGTTCTAGATGAAACTAGATTTGGACCAGGATATGAAGGACCTCATAATCAAATGAAAAATAAAATATGGTGAATGTATACATGCATTCATTATTTTGTATATAACATAGATGGATAGATATATGCTAGTGTTCATATAATACATATAGAACATAATATAACTATACAAATTTGATACTTATGTACCATATTCATTCTTGTTTATGTCTAGTATAATATGCCCTTGAGTTATAATCATAGTTGTATATATTTTTTATAATATGTCAAGTTGTAGTTATATTTGAATATATCTCGTATAGGGTTGTATATAAACCACATGAAATCCTTTGAAAGTGTATCCAACACTCAAATGAATGCCACAACCACTCTAAAATTCCAAATCAAGAGTGTGTCAATTTTTCAAAAAGTTAGAAACAAATTTTTGAAAATCTTCCAAATTTCAAGTCAAAACCTCTTAGAATTCGACTTTTATAATTGGTTGAAGTTTCCTCTCTTCAATTCAATGGCATTTCCATGCCACTTTACTTCTAAGCCTATATTTTTCACTTGCTAACTTCAAATTAAGAGTGTGGTAGTTTTTGAGAAAGTTAACACAAGATCTATAAACTCTTCAAATTTTAAGACAAAACTCTTATTGTCCAACTTTTAGAGTTAGTTGAAGTTCCCTCTTCACAATTCAATGGCAGCTTAATACTACCTTACTTCCAAGCCCATAACTTTCATTTTTCAACTCCAAACTCAAATCCTATAGTTTTTTGGAAAGATAAAAACTCAATACATAGACACATCAAAAATGAAAACTAGATACTTCATCAACAAACAATTATGAAGATTTGAAAATTTTGCATTCAAACTCTATAGCAATTGACTATCATTCATTCCATCAAGCATAACTTTCATATACAAACTTCAAATATAGAGAGCCATAATTTTTTGGAATTACAACAAGAAGGAAAACATCTTTTCAAATTTTCATTTCAAAACTTACAATATACAACTTGCTATGGCTCTTTGAACTTACGATAAATAAGTAAGCAATGAAAAGGAAGTAGAAGAGCCCGAACTTTTATCCTCCACCTCATCCACCTAAATAAGTGGATTTTAGCTCTTTCATCAACCATATGATTAATTTAACATTCATTGGCTACCATTTTTGTCCTTAAGTAAGCTCTCATTTTGTCACTTGGAACTTACAGTTTTCTTTTTTTTCTTTTTGCAAGTTTTGAGTGTAATTCTATATACTCCCCCCTCCCCCCCAAATAATGTAGAACCAAAATAGGTATATGACATACCAATATAGCATTTGGTCTAAAATCAAATGCTATATCTAGAATGCCCCAAACAACCACCTATACATACGTTAGAACCCAACAAATGATGGAGGTTAGAAGGTTTGAGAGAAATTGCCCGAAATAGCCTAAACCTACTAATACAAGTGATGAATCATGGCTAGATTGGTCGAGGGAATCCCAATGAATTCCTTAGGTTGGTTTCTAAATATAGGTTCCAATTTTTCCATCACATTAATGAAATAGTGGAACCCTAATTGTTGGCTTGCAAGAATTAACTACCTCAAAATGAATCAATAGAGGGAATCTATTGCTGAAGGATGGTGTTCTCAAGTTGAAATTGCTCTTGGGAGTCAACAACAAAGTTGATTAGTTAAGATTCTCCCTCGTGCAAAAGATTTATTGGTTATAGTGCTTTTATGAAGGAACAAGATTTTATCCCCCCTATCTGAATGTGTACAGTAGAATATGAGCCTACACATATTTTTTCGGATTCCATGGGAAATTCCACCAAAAGTTTTGGATTTTTTTGATAGTTAGAAGATGCTCTTCTAGATAGTCAACCTCCAAAATTTACGATGGAAAATTTCTAGAAATTGTCTAGATGGTGGTAAAATCTTACAAAAATTAGAAAAGCTAATTTTATGTTTTTAAAATGAACCCACAAGTTTCAAGACATTCCTATAGCCAAGAAAATCCAAACTTGCAAAATTCTCCAACTAGCAAAATTAAAGATTATGATGGAGTTGACCAACGGATTGGGAGCATTTGAAAGCAGAATCAAGTTGAAGATAGTTTTTTTTGACTCTCCTATATCTATTAAAGAGCTTAGGCTAGTTACTTTTTATAGAATAGTCAAACTCTAAAAGTTGGATTTTTACCCAATTTGGGTTTTAAGTTGACACTAGCTTTCAATGAAGTTTTGCAATTAGGAAAAGGAGGCAATAGGTTCATGTTGATTGTAAAGGAATTTATGAAGCCAATGACACAATTTGTTTGTAATTTTGAATTGTTCTCCAAAAGTTAGATTTGGGGTTAACTTAGGGGTGATTGCAAAAAACATGTGTCCTATTTTTCATCACACATTTAATGTTGAAGTTGTTTTGCACCATAAGTATTGCAAAAATGATTGAATGAGCCTGAAACTTAGAAATAGCTTCCTATAGGTAAAGAAAATGTACTTGAATTATTTAAATTTTTATTAAACTAATTCCATCGGTGAGATTGAATTTCAAATATATGTCACATATACAATTTTGGTGGGTTTTAGTACTATCAAATACCTTTTTTGAAGAGTTACATTGTCAAATTTGGTAGGCTAGTTTTTCTAATAGAATTACACTTTCTCAGAGGAGGGATTTCCAAAAAAATGTTCCAATTGTGTTTTGCATTGGCCTAAAGTGTGTTATATTCAGGTTGAATATATGTTGAATGAAAAATGTTTTTTTAGATCTAGCTTTGATCTTCCTTCTTTTCTCTTAGTTGGCAACAATTGTCACTTTTTAAATATATTTTTCAAGTGCATTTTAATATTTTTTAAAATAGAAATGTGTAAGTCTGATTTTGTAGCATAAATTGTAGCTTTGGGTTTAAAATAGTATTTCAAGGTACATAGAAGGACTCAATAGTATTGGTAGGGGCCTATAGTGCTTCTAATCTACCAATGTAAACCATTTTTATGGAAAATTAAGCATTGCCATCCAATGATGAGCATCATGTGTTGTTGGAATTGCAAATCTGAAATCTAATCAACTCATTGATATTTTATGTTCTATGCCTCTAATAGTACTGAAGGTGACTTGTAGTGCAAAAAGTAATAAAAGGTTGAATATCAAAAACACAACAAATAATACAAGTGTTTCTTGCAATCACCCTTAGAAGTCAAAATTGACAAATTAGGGTGAAAATCCTAAGTGATAAGGTTGCCTTAGGAAAAATGAGAGGAGGTAGATGCCCAAGAAGAGTAAAAAATGGCACCAATTTCCTTCTCTCATCACCCCCATTTGTTGTGTTTGGATTTGTTGGGTCCGATTTATGTTGGAATCCTTGGCATTTTAGCCAAGAAACCTTGAATAGTGTTTTGGGGGCTTTTTTACCCCATTGTTATTGTTCCTTAAGCTTGTAGAGGTCTTGGGGGGCCTCTCACATTGTGTGTCTTCCTATATGCTCGTTGCAACTTCTTTTGAGGGGCCTTGGAGTTTGTTTTTTTGTGTTTTATTATACTAACCTTGTTGAGTATTTTTTGAGAGGCTTGGACTTTCTCTCTCTTGTTATGTACTAATCTTAAAGTGCCCCCCTACCATACCTTGATGATGTTGCTTTAGGGGCCTTTAGTGTGAGGCTTTGAGTGTTGGACTAACAAGTTTTTGTACTAACTATGTTTAACCCGATGTGTCCTTGTGCATTTTTAGTTTACATTGCCAATTAACCTTGTCCAAAACTTGAATACCACTTCATGGGTCCCACTTGGATGGCAAAGCTTTGAACCACCAAGTGATTATGAGCCTTAGATTGTAGGTGATTGAAAGAAACACTTGTCCTATTTCTTCTCTACTTGCCCTTGGACAAGTGGTTTTGTGCTCATAACCTTGCATTCTTAGTCCATTTGGTGTGAAATTTGGAAGGAAGGTAGATGCGGAAGTTTCAGATATTCCATATTTTTTTCAAGTTTTTAAAAATTATTTTACTATTTTTAACCTACCCCCAATTGGATGTCTATTTTGGCCATTTGGGGGAGGGGGGGGGGGGGAGGGGGAGGGTAGTACTATTGGCCTAAATTTTCGACCCCAAAATGCAAATTGGAAGCCACAAATTGGAATTGTTGGAGGTGTACTACCTTTTCAAGGATTGACGAAGAGTTTTTGTGAAAATAGCAACATGTCAGTTATGCACATGGGTCAAAGTGACCTTTTTTGTGCGAAGGCTATAAAGAGGGAAAATTTGTCCAACATGAATTTTTGGGTGCAATGTGAGTACAATCTTCTCTAGCAAAATGGATTTTTGTAAGGATTTTTTTGAATTTCTTTGAATTACTAAAAATGAAAAAGTCAACAAACCCTTTTTTTGCTATTTTCTGTTGCTAGTGGCTTTTGTAGTACTTTGTAGTACTACATAGTATTGCATAATACTAAATCAACGTTTTAGATTTGCAAGTGTTGAAATTGACTGTTTAGATTCACATGCTCAATGTTCACACACAAAATTGATAGTTCTTTGTAGTATTGACAATCCTATGGCCAAAAACTGTGTTTTAGATCAAAAAACGTGAAGTATTTTTTGCAATCACCCTTGTGTGTTAATTAAAAACCCGAGAGATGGAAGAGCTTCAAACCCCCCTAGTCATTATGAGTCCTAGAATTGGTGTTAAAACCAATCTTACAGTGAAGGCTTTGATCCCATATAGTGTTCATTCCTAAAGTTTAGTTTCCAAAACATGTGTAAAACTGTCCAAAGTTTAACATCCAAAAAGTAGAAGAAAAAGTACCCAAGAGATTTTAGTATTGCTTTAGCAACTCGGTCCAAATAGAGTTTCAAACTAGGCTGGCGTCAATACTTCTAAGGAGTGGGAGTAATGTCCAAGTCATTAAAAAATCAAATCTCTTAGTTAATTTGCCTAGTGAGGGTGGTAAGGAACCAAACCAGAGTCAAATTGTTTTGTTTTTAAAAAAAAGAAGGCCTAGCCAACATCCAGAGGCTAGCCAACCTGGCTTTGTTAGCTCAGCTAGTCCCAACAACCAACTAGCCCAAAGGTAAGCCAAGCCCTGAAGGCCCAACCACCTTGAAGGCCAAGGCGGATTGATTAGACCAAGTGTTGGAAAAGTAGGATAGAAAAGGGGGGAGAAAGATTAGGAAGTCCAAACCTTAAATATACATCTAATTAGAAAGGGAAAATAAGATCAAAACAAGAAGAGGTTCCATACAAGTAGAAGTAGAGAAAGAATGAGCATCTAGAGTAGAAACAAAATTCTCTCCAAGTAGCTTAAAGGACCAAAAGGCCACCGCATGGCTTTTGCAACTACATTTTACTACAAGAGAAAGGTGTGTTTTAAGTGAGCTTTTAAGTATAGTCCTAGACATAAGATTATAAGTAATGACCTTTAAGGAGATTTTCAGTAAAAATTTACTAGAAATACATGTGCTTCTAGTAAAATTTTACTAAAAATCTCCTTAAATGTCAATACTTATAATCTTATATCTAGGACTCTACTTAAAAGCTTATTTTAAACACACCTTTCTCTTGTAGTGTTTGTAGAAAATTCAGAATGTAAACCTCACTAATACTCTGTGACCAACAAAGAGACCCTAGATGATTTTTTTTGTTGAATCCATCGGTACAATCCGATCAAGAAATGATTGAGTAAGTGATTTTTGGTGAATTTTTTAAGACATTATATGGGATTCAACTGCCTTGGAGGACCATTTTAAGCCAGTTCCCTAGGTTGGGAACCAGCCAAGGCTGGCTAGAATTTAAAACTATTAAAAAATTATTAAAAAATGAAAAAATAAAAAAAATATTATAAATAAATAAATAAGTAAATAAATAATTTTTTATTAATATCTAATGTGGCCGTCGCCTAACCAGGTCAGCGAGTTGTTGTGGTCAAGTTCCCACAGTCCTAGAACTTGTGGGAACTTGTGGGAACTCACGGTCTTCTATAGGAGCTCATTCTCTTCTATGATAGAAAAAGTACTCCGAGCTATCACTTCATGTGCTCATATTTTTTTTTCCACACCTCAAAATGATTTTAAAAAAATTTCACATCTAAATCATGATGATATACACTTGTGGAAAAAAATGAGAGTTTTTGGATCACTTTTGAGCATTCCAATTTCAACATTCCAATTTTAGTGCATGTACAAAGTTCTGCCGAATTGGATATCTTTCATCAATTTTGTCAACATTGGCATTTTTTCTAAAATTGTGCGATTTTGTCGATCTTTTTTTCATAGGAAAGCTATACAATAATTCTTGCAATTCAATGGTGGCGTTCATCAAAATCGTATCACACATTTGAGAAATTAAGCTTGTTACAAGAGCTAGTCAAGAAAACAAGAGCTTTGCTCAAACACCCCTGGTCCTTTAGGGGTTAACTAGAACCTACAACTCTCTCAATCACCCAACAATTGGAAGCTCTCAAGATGTTGAATGGGAGCTTGAAGGGGAATGTGGGTAGATTATGATAGTCTAGAGGTTATCTAGTAAGAAAGATAAGGTAGGATGGAGTCTAAGAATATCATTCGACCATTAGGTATCTAGGGAAGTGGTCTAAGCATAAGAGGGAATGACACCCTCTTGAATTACCTCGGAAGATCAACCCAAAATGAGGGTGGTTGGAACTCCATTAACCCCTAAATGAATTTGACTATATTTTCACCAAAAATGCTCCAAAACTACCATCTCTAGTACAAGTATTCAAGTTTTAGAAAAAAAAACATTTTTAGACACATACAATTGTAGGATCTTGTAGCACACTAGTTTGAGAAGATGTGGAAAAAATTTCAGAAATTTCCACAATGTAGATTGCAAGATATTAGCATTTGAATGGACAAAAGTCCTTTTTTTGGCCTTCCAAAAAAAAGGGCAATTGCACTTCACAAGATCATATTTTTATGAAACAAATTCCAAAATGAAGGTGCTTCTCTGGATTCATTTTTCAAGTCAAGTTGGATATATGCTTGAAAAAAATAAAATCATTTGGAATTGTACAACATGTAGGAAAATAATAGTAAGTAGAAAGAACTAGAGAATGATCAAAATTACTAAATTGTTAAGATTTTAATTATGGATTTGAAAAATGAAAATCCCAATGGTTGTAATGTTGTTCGTAAAATTCTACATCTTATGATTTTTTTTTCCAAAAATATTAAAAATTGAGTTAAATAAAGGACTTCAAAGTTTATTTTAGAATAGAGAATTCATAATTGCCCGCAAACTAAATCTCCTCATAACTTTCATCTCATGAATCAAAATGGAATGATTCAAAGCTTCCTACATATTTATAAATCTAGAAAACCAATTTCAAAATTTTATTTTTTAAAAAAGTGATTTAAAAAAAATAAATTGGGGGTCTACCTAGGCTGCCTTTTTGAGCATGGAAAATGACATATTATACAATAACTTGTGAACCATATAATCAAAAGTTATGAAAATTGTTGGGCCTTCAAGCTACTCCTCAGTCACATGTTGTGTGAAAATTTCAAAGAAAAAGAATAAAAATTCCGTTTGTAGTGAGTTGCCCAAAATTGCTATGTTGCCAAAAAAATGTAGTTTGGGCATTTAGGTGTTAAGGGTGTAAAAGGAATAGTCTAGAAAAAGAAGGAAAATTAAGGAAGAGATGCAATCTAGTCAAGATAGAAGCAAGCATAATACCAAGGCCTTGTACAAAAAATTGATTGATTTAACAATGACCAATGGTGAGAAATTTGTTGAAAGGAAACCAAATATGGCACATGAAGAATAATTTAAAGGAGTATTTGACCATCTTATAGATGAGGCTCAAATCAAAGTAAGTTGCTAACTAATCTATTTTTCCTTTAATTTCTTTGATTAGCTGTCAAAACCCCATAGCAATTTTGAAATCCTATTCAAATTCATAAGATTAAATCTTTGCTAAGATTTAGATTTTTATAAATTGTCATGTAGGGCAGTAGGGGAAGCAACCCATTTCTACTACTTAAGAAAATATATGTATTTGCAAGGGAGTTTTTTAACAATGGGAATTTTTCCCATATGCAGGAATAGAATTCATAAGCTTTCAATAATTTTTAGATTATTATTTCTCAAAACAAAATTACTAAGAATTTTTAGCAGAAGATTCTATTCCACCCCATATTAGTCGTACATACCTTCCTATTTCCGACCAAGGTTTGGTTTCAATATTGAGAGTGTTGTAGCCAATCATAATGCGCCACAACTGCCCCCGGAACTATGCCAACATTAATCTTGTTAATCACCTCCTAATAAGAAGTACTACACCTTACCTGCCATAATGAGGCAGTGATCAGGAATGGGTTGCCTCCTCTAAAGGCAAAGGGCTCTGGGAATATAAGACATTTAAAAATCGAAGCTAAAACAAACAAGATATTAGTAGATGAAGTTTAGGAGGTAGAATGGATGAAACTAAACAAATTCATCCAAAAATAACAAGAATAGAAACTTAGGAAACCAAAGTGGATCAGATCCTTGAAGTGATTTAAAAGTTGATTTGAAGATAGTTGTAGAGTGGTAATAATTTGCAAATGAAGTTTGAAGTATTGATTAGTGATCAAACTTCATCAATCCATAATTTTCGCTAGGGTCTAGGGAAGTCTAAATCAAGAATACTTTACCATTTCGGAAAGCCAAAATTATATCATTTACAAAACAAGTATTACTTATCTAAAAATAGGAAAAAAATAGAAGTCATTCCACGCATTAAGTAGCTAGGAGGTAGCAAACTAAATTAACTTAAACTCTATCTAGGGAAGAAATACGGTTTAAGGTTGTATAATAGGAATCCAAGGGAGTCTTGAATTAGTCAAATTTAGAGGGAATATTGTGAGCCCTCAAGTTGGCACTTAGAACTTAGAGTTTTCTTTTTGGGGGTGGGGTGGGGTGGGGTGGGGTTGTGAAGTTTTGAGTGTATTTATATGAAAAAAGACATAAAAAGAGTGTCTAAGTGATAGCAGGTAGAAGTCTTTACCAATACAATGAGGGGGTCAGCTCTTAGTTTGACCTTTTAGTTGTAATTTGTAGTAATTCAAAGTTAATTTTTTAAATATATTTTTGAAAATTAAAGATTGGATTTGGTCAAGATTTCTTTTCTTGTATAACAAGCCATCTTTGGTCTAAAGAAAGACAATTTAGAAATAACTTTAGATTCATTAGCAAAATATTTAGGTTAATTAGGATTATTTTCAAAATATTTTTGAAAAAAGATATTGGATTTGATTCGGCTAAGATTTATTAGCTAAATGGAGAGGATTCTAGAGATTTCTTCCATTAAACAAAGATTATTTAGAAAATACTTTGGAGTAATTTAACAAATATCTAAAGATTGAAAGTAAATGTTTTCCACCGACAATTTACCAGGGAGGGGCTTGGGACAAGTATAAAAGGCCCCCTCTAGAGGTTGTTGGTACACTCATTTTCATACCGAAACTTTGCTTTCAATTCTTTTCATGCTACCAGCGTAGTTGGAGCACTAATTGAAGTTGAGATCCGGCCCAATTTCATTCTATATTTTATTTGTGCACTTTGAAAGACAAGAGGGATTTTTTAAAGTGATTTTTATTTTTTTCTTAAGTTTTCAAGGTGAAGCCTCTATGCTCTTTGTTTTGTGAGAGTTTTGAAAGGGATAGACCTCCAATCCCTAATTTGCTTGAAAATTTCTACAAACTAACACATTGTGGTATTTGAAACAACACTAGGTAATAATATGCTTAAAGTGATGAAGCTTGACTTTGCCAAAAGTGTATTGAACTAATTCTAGCCCAAAATTCATTGTATAATGGAAATTGGGACTTTAATAGTTAAAGTTCGGTTTAAACATTGGCATGTGTACCTCCTTTAGCAATTAAACTGCAATTTTTTGGGAAATTTTGGGAATTCGTTCTAAGGTTCAATTAAAGATTGTCATGTGTATCTACTTTAGAATTTAAATTCTCAAGATACCTTTAATTTATCCATTTGACATCATATATGTTGGGGTTGTCCTCACACGTTAGAGCTTTGACCCCCTTTTAAATTTTTCATAAAACTACAACTAGGGTTTAAGTGTCTTGATTTTTTATTTGGCCACGTATTTTAAATCAAAGGTTATTTTATGAAGGAAATTTGACCCCACACTTCCATCAAATCAATTATCTTCTAGGTGTGATTTGGATAGGTGGAGATTTGACAACTTTTAAGTGCTTTTAAGTCCGTAGTATTCAATCTTTCTCACTTTTGTTCTCCTCAAATTAGAGACCTTTCATTGACATCTACTTGTTTTGTTGAAAATTTTCACAATTAGATAGAATTGTTTTTAGATAATTCCTTAGTATATAGCCTTACATATTTTATGAAAGCCCCCAACCATAAAAATTAACATAGCTTTGACCATTTTCTTATACTTTGTCTATTAGATTAAACCTTAGTTAGAATTCTTTCGTGATTTCTTATTAGCTTTCAATTAGCAAAAATCATCAGTATATGACCCATTAGCACGACTATACAACCAGTAAAGCCAACGGACAAGAACAAAAGTCTAGTAAGGTAGAAGCATCCAAATCTAACACTAGTCGTTTATAGACACCTAAAAAACAACCTAAATCCAAACATTTGTAGACCCAAAGTAGACAAGTGGGGTTCTAAAGTAGACATATGGGGTTCCAAGAAGTTGTCATTCTTCCAAGAAGTAACCAATCACCTGCACTTGATCCAAGTTTAGAGAGTGTTGCTTTTGGGTGTTTCCATGTCCACTTTGGTGTTAGTCTAATGTCCACAGTAGGTGCATCTACAAAGTACTTTTCAAAAATTTGTATAATATTCATACAAGTTTGGAAAAATACGAAACCAATTTTGTTGGTTTCCTAAACCGTTTCCTAACACACGGAAATAATTTTTTTTGTGCACACCTTCCATATCAAGAGATTCAAAACAAGTGTCACATTTAGGTGCTTCTACCTTAGATGGAGACAAAGGTCCAACAGACTAGGATGGAAGATAGCACATGGGGATGGAAGCTAGTAGACGGTAGTTGGTCCCATTACACCGCAACACGTGGATTGATAACGAAGCTCTGATTGTGACTGTGTAGTGAAGCTAGATCAAGCCAATAGTGCCTCGACACATGGCAGCTTATGGGGAACTAAATACACAACTAAGGGCCTCCTTCCATGTCAATGGATGGTGGATAGGTTCATGAAACTCAAACCGGTTGTGGGTGGAGGATCTCCCAGTCAAAGCACTTCTATTTGGAAATTTCACACTTCCATGTGGAAGGGGGGTGGAGTAGTTTCAGAAGGTCACCAAGGTTGCCTATTTGCAATTCTATATAGGGCCCAAGCTCTACAAGCCCACTTTCTTGAAGAATAGACTTTTGGGGGGTGTTGAACTAGCAATTGACAAATATTTAGGTCCGAATATTTGTCATTTCATTTGATGAACAATGTAACTTATTTTTAACATATTGAATTTTAACAATATTATTATTCATCTTACTAAAGAATTGAACCAAAATTATGAAATTTAATTATGGATTTTAATATCAAAGCTATAATATTTAAATTATCAATGTGATTTACATAAAGTTATATTTATATCAAAAATGTCAATCTGTGAGGAAATTCAATTGTATATATTACATATGACAATATTACTCTTACAAATAATTTCATCACTTTGGAACATTATAATTTTAACCTAGCCCAATGAATTTGAATGTTATTCCTAAATGCCTTCAATACTCTTCAAATTTGGAAAATTACCTCTTTTGTTCATACATGCAACTAAGAAGGATTTTTAAAATTGATGTATGAATGCAAGATGTACATTTTGGATTTTCAATTCTATCCAAATGATTTGATCTATAATGGCAATCACCAATACTATTGTTTAGGATTTGGAACTTAAAATTAAAAATTCTTTTGTAATTTGATTAGGAATAAGATATTGATTATTTGTGGATGAAATTTGTTTTGTTAGGTTGAAATACAATACTCTAATTGTAGTGAGTTCTAGAAATATTTTGATTAACACTCAAACTATGAAAATGTTTATTTGGTGAATTTTTAATGCTAAATTATTAAATTCACCTAGAAAATATTCAATTTTTTGGTAATTTGACCCTATATATGTCTTCTATTAAACATGCCTTACAATTGTTCTTTGAAATTCAACCTTACTAAAAACTTTAGAAATCACATCTTGTAGTACATCTATGTTTTGCCAAAGGCCCTTAGCAATTAGGGATTTAAAGTAGTCTACTCTAAAAGCAACCAAGCTCCAAAAGCAATCACAACACAAACAGATACAATTGATTTATTCAATGCACCATCAATCTACATATCCAAAGGTGGTCAATTTTAGTGACCATTGTGTTCCAACTTCAAAAATCCATAACTAATTCCATGAAGGTCCAAAAATAATGAAATGACTTGGGTTAGATGCCAATTCCACTTGTCTTTGTACAAAAATATACTGAAAATTATTTCAAGGAATTTTAATTCCCTGAAAAGACCATCAATTCTTAATTGGCCTCTTTAAGAGCAAACCTCCTTAAATCGTGCCATTTGTCACTTTTTTAACACTCATGTTGAATGATTGAAATATTGAGGAATCATTTCTCCTTCATCATTTATGCGATTCTATTGAAATTTGTTGGATTAAATTCCAATTTAGGTAGTATTTCTACAATATAACTTTCACATCAATCCAATAGCATTCTAAGAATTTGGCAAACATTACAATAACAATGGATTTGTTATTGGACACCTTTAATTTGCTTTGCATAACTATGTAAGAACAGAATTGAACCATATAAAAAGTATACATTCACAAGTTAACATACATAAAATTGTGATAAGACACAAAATGATATTTATTCATTAAATCGTAGTACTTCCAATTCATACAAATGTCGAGCTATTGCCACTTGCAATTGCTCAGCATCATTATATGGTGGATTTCTCACTACTTATTGTTTGTAACCTTGATCATGATGATTCCATAACACAATGGACTCATCGATTTCATTGTTTCTATCAATGATAGTATTATGAAGTACACAACAAGCTAATATCAAACTCGGAACCTTCTTCAGATCAAGACAAATCATAGGGTTTTTAGAATCCTCCACATTCCTTTCAAAATACCAAAGGCTCGTTCCACTACCATATGTGTAGATGATTGTTTGAAATTGAATTCATCATAGAGTCTAGGAAGACGTTGTCCAACCCAAGGTTCAAGGACATTTCCATCACCAAGATAACATGCATCGACTACAACTAGCTCTTGCACATCAACACCTCCAATTTCAATTGTTGGGCCATTCAATCGAGTCCCTACAAGGATTTCTTAAAAGTGATTGGACAATAAATAAACATGAGAGTCGTGTACTAATCCTGGTATACCTACATCAATAAAGCAAGCTTTGTAGTCCACAATGGCTTGGATAATTGTTGAATAGTTGTGATCACGGTCATACCAATCTGTCGATCTAGCTTGTGTTGGCAAATTGAGTTTCACATGCAAGTAGTCAAGAGCACCACAACACTGTGGTATACCATGGAACTTTTCAAAACCAAGTTTCACATGAGATGGAGACTCTCCTTTAGGCCACTTCAAATGCAAAGGAATTGCAACATTCAACAAAGCTTTGATAAAATGCTTGCATATTTTGGTACATGTAGAATCAGACACTCCAAATAATTTAGCAACTAAGAGATGAGTGTCACTAGTTGAAAGCCTTCTCAAAGCAATTGCCACTTGCTTAGGAACATCCATTAACTGATCAATAATTTGAATCAATCCAAGAGGGGGATTTCTTTGCATTTCTTCATAGACCAAGCAACAAATATATTGGAATGTCGGAACAGATAGTAGAAAAAATTGATGAAAGGGCTCAGGATCTTCACGAATCACAAGAGTTGAATATTGTTCCCACCAATGAATAGATCATGGCTTTATATAATATAGGCCATAATCTAAACCAAAAATCTTTTTCTTCCCAGCTTTTTGAACGCGAACTTGATAGAAAAGTAATTCACATTCCAATATAGAGAGAAGGATTGGTGAGATCTCATTTGACATCTTCTTTTTCTTTGAATGCCTCAAAGATGATACAAATCATGCCTTTCTTTTTGAGTTTCCATCAAATGAGTCCCTTGTTGTTAGTTGTACCATAGTACCAAGAGCTATATTCACTCCTCCCACTACTGTAGCTATAGTTGCAAGTTCTTGTTCCACCATGTTGCATGCCTTTCACATAGCAAAGCAAAAAATGTTAAGATAAATAAAACCACCTAGTGAAAGAACTAAATTGATGAACAAACACTATTTGCACCATTTGAGAATCACCTACTAAGTAAAACATCAATTCATTGCAAAACAAAATACTGCAAATTGAATTTCAAAACAAATCCATCAATCCACTATATATTGACAATCAATAATTGAGTAATAGTAAATTGGTCAATCAATGCTAATAAAAGGAAATCGGGCATGGAAATATTTATAAACTCAAAAGAAAAATAGCATAAGACTTGACTCAAAAAAACAAGAAAGAAAATGATAATTTTGTTATTATTTAAAAAAAAAACATTTTCATTAATTACTTAGAAATTAACTAGTGATATGTGTAATATAGTTCATAACTTCATGATGCTCATGTAGGGTTTTGTCTATTTGCTAGAGCACTTCCAATAACTCTCATAGCATCCCCCAAGCTCACAAGAGCATCCACATATCCTTTTCCAGTCTCTGCAACATTAGCAATTCTTGATTGCTCAAGCTACACCATATCACGATGTCGAAGTTCTTCCAACTCTAGCCTATGTTTTTCTATTTCGATAATTTCTTTGTGCCAAAGATTGTCACGATTATGTCCACCAATTATGGCCTTTGTAAATTTTGTTCTAGTCTTGTCCATTGAGGCCAATGCTCCATCTGTTGCTTTCAAAGATAAGCGCCTCTTTTTGGGAGAATAATCAATTGATGATTCACCAACATCTATAAAACATATGAATACATTTATTGAACTATATAATGGAGAGAAAAAAAACATTATGCATGAAACTCTATTAATACATGTTGTAAAAAATACTCATCCATTATATGTAGACATGTATGACTTGCAAGTATTTATAACTTAAAAAAAAGGATAACTTAAGGTATAGGAATCATATATAGTAAATACCTTTTGAAATGGTTCCATTGTCTATCACTAAATCTCTAGCATCTGCTAATTGTGAAAATTTTGGATGCCACTCTAGCATGGCCATGTAGAGAACTTGGTCCAATGATGATCTTAGAAATCTATTGCATGGTTGGTCTTTTTTTTCTTGAGGACTCATGGCAAAATAACTTGGCTTATTGGATGGTATTTTCTTCTCATAGTCATGAACCTTCCTGAAATGTAGAGCTAATTGCTCCCATTTGTCTTGGATTTGTTGTGGGTTACAATGCAAGCCTTTATTCCACAAAGTAGTAGCCACTGCTTTCCAATGAACTAGCACAATAGTCATTTACACATGTTGTGTTTTTGTAGGCCCATATGTATCAAAATCAACCCTCTTTGCTTGAATCGAAGCCAATGTCTCTAGTAAGCTCCATCTTCCTTGCTTGTAAACCTTCCCATCTTCTTCTCCTTGGATGTCTCCAAATTCTACCTCATTCTCAAGATTGATTACCTCTGGGTTCCAATTCACATCGATAGGCGTCCTTTGGGAGGCCATTTAAAGTTGGACATATTATTCTATTAGTTAATAATTGATTGATTAATGGTTAACATACTAAATTATTTAGATTCAAGAAATATGACATAAAAAAGTATCATTACCAATAGTGAATTAATAGTAATTAAAATTGGGGGATCATTTTGTTTTGATAAAATAGAAAATATTCAAAGAGACATTTCAAATAGTGAATAATTCATAATTAAAATTGAAGAGTAATTTTCATAAGAATAAAATTAAAAAGATTTAAAGAGTCATTTCATATAATGAAACCAAATAAACAATTTATAAGGTTCTATAGCACAACAATTCAACAAATAGCACAATAGGTGCTTCCATAGTGTCTCACCACCCAACTTTCCACTCAAAAATATAGCCTAAGTATCTATGGCATACATGTATTCTAACATTTGATACAATTGATTCTTAAGCACTAATTTTTTCTAAAGAATTTTATATCAAAAAACATTTTGAATTGAAAATCAATTTTTAAAATATAAACAACTCATTATTTTGAAATCAATTCTAAAAAAAAATCTCAAAGCTAGAATGGAAGAAAAGCAAATACTATAACCAAAAAAATACTCAAAAAGATTGCATCACATTATATACAAAATGAAATTGCACATGGTTATGAAGTCTATACTAACTCACATGGACTCTAACATGTATTACATTCAATTACAAAAAGAGATGAAATACAAAATTGTTGCAAATCATAGAGCTACTAGAACCAATATTATAACTTATTAACTTATTTGTACTAATACAAGTCATTCATACACAAATTTCTTGTTTGGAGTTTGGATAATGAAAAATTCACAAACAACAAGTATGTTTGACCTAGTAGGCATCACGCAATGGTGCACTCATTGAATGATTCAAAAGATTCACAATTCCTAGAATTGAATCTTCCAAAAACAAAATGAAGAGTTTGAATAGACGTATCCTTCTCTTATATAAATGAGTTTAACAAGTTCAAGTTCACAAAAGTAAATATGCAAAGGCTATATTCGTTATATTGAAACCTTTCGCAGTCTCAATTTTATCCTTGACTCGAGCATAAACTGTTTTATCTCTTTATTGGTATATTTTTAAAAATAGGTAACAACACCAACTTTTAGAATTTCATTATAGGATCACTATTCAAGCATTATTTATTTTTGGTTTCAATTACTATTTTTTTAAATGAATTTTTCCATAACTAGCATTTTGTCTCAAAATTTGCGAAAAGTCTCAATATAACGAGTATGGCTTTGCATTTCATAACAAGCTATGGAATGGGTTTTGAGAGATATCTTTCAATAGAAATGGACCCTTGAAACTCTTCACAACCAACTCCTTAGATAACAAAATACTTCCACCAAGCCACCACCAAGCCTCCACTTCTCCAGCCAAGAAAATACTTTCACCTCTAGGCCACTACCGAGTTGCCACTTCCCTAGCACTCAAAATATTTTCACCTTGAGGGCACCAAGCCGCCACCTCCCCAACACTCAAGAAGATGTTTCAATCTTCACAAGTCAAATGAATAATGGAATAGGTTGTAGAGGATGAATGGACTCACCAATGAACAGTAGAAATGAAAAACAAGATCCTTCAAGCTCTCAAATGGCCAATGCATTGGTGGAAAGGTACCCAACCAACCCTAAATCTAAAGTGGCTTCCATGTGCACCGATAGGGGGAAGTGTTGTCATTCAGTGCTCCCACCGCCCACCAAGGGAGCATGGAAGCATGCCCTAAGAGTGTGGAGACCAAAGGAAAGGGAAGGTATGAGAGCAAAATCTAGAGGGATCAAAAAACTAATAGAACACAAACCGAAAGGTACTCAATCCAAATATCAGAGACTAAAATTTCTAAATTACTAATCAATCTTCTAACTCTAATTTATGATTCTCAATTACAAGTTGGCAACAAACACTCATAAATCTTGATTCAACAATTAAGAAGAGGTCACATCTAATTAGCAACTCAAGCATGCAAATTTTGATAACTAAATAGAAAAAGAATAGGAGTTTATAGCTTGATAACTTGAACTTAGGAGAGGGGAGAGATGGAAGAGAAGGAATCTAAGTGCAATTAAGAAAGTATGAATCTTTAGATTTGATTTGATATTTGATTATTTCTACTATTCATTGAATTATTGGTTAGTCATTAATTAGGATTCTTATAGAGGTTAGTAGGTTAAGCTTTGAATTAGGTTTTGTTTTATTAGGCCTAATGAGCCAAAATAGATAAAACAAAATGCCAACTAATATCTTTTGGAGAATTAGGAAAATTACAAAATAATTGGAATTTATTACATTTGATTTGATCTAGTGTATTTAAAGGTTTTGGGTATGAAAATAATTCCTAAATAATTAGGAATTGTCTTAAATACTACAAAATTTGATAAAATCTCATTACAAATTAGTGGAAACTAGACATTGAAAAAGAAATAAATTAACAAAAGAGGCTTAAAGTTGAAAATTTGCAATGGATAGACAAACATGGAGGAAGCGGGCTATTAAGAGGCTATACACCTCATGATATGTGACAATGGGACAATAGCATCTTTTGAGGGTGAGGTATGTTAATTAACCAATTTCTCTTTGATTTCTATATATTAGAATTTTAATCTTAAAAGTTAGTCCCTAGTTTAGAGTGTTAGAATTAAATTTAAGATTTAGAATATTTTAGGTATTTATTAGAGGTTTTTAAAAATACCTTACAATGAAAAAAACAACCAAAAAACAAATTATGAGTGGAAGAACTTTGTGTGTTCATTTGGATGAAAAGACCAAATTCCATCCAAAGGAATTCAAAAGAGAATCTAAAAATCTAGGTAGAATTTAGGATTTTAATGTCTAAACAAAAGTCAAATTTCTTGCTTAAGAAAAAGTAATTGATGGATGAAGTTTAATTTGCTAAACTATTGACAAATTTCATCCATTAATAACTTTTTCCTTAGGAATCTAATATTTAAATGTTTTACCTTCTTGAAAAGTTAATTTTTTAATTTTCATCTTAAAAACATAAAAACCCTAAAAAGAATAATTTTAGAGTAGGAAATTTGATTTAAGTTAGATTAGAAGATAATTAAAAATAATCTTTAAAAAATCTCTAAGGAATTATTTAAATTAGAAATCAATTAGGAAATTTTTTGAGGATTTCATAACCTATTTTCATTTAATAAATAATTTAATTTTAAGGAGGAAAAGGTTGGATGAAATTTGGTCATGATTCGAGTGAAGTTCTTTGATTATTGGTCAAATTAGGTTTAGTCTTAGAATTAGCTAATTAACATAATTAAAAACTCAACCCTAAAGTTTTGATTTGTTTTGATTTTTTTAATTAGTTTTACCAACTTTATTTAGGGGATGAAGTTTGTGAGCTAGTTTAGAGGTCAATATTTCATCCATTCATTTTTCTCACCAAGAAGGTCGGAATTTAATTTGCTTTATCATTTTGGAAAGAACAATTTATATTCTACAAATTACATTAGATTGATTTTTAGTTTGAATTTTTCTTTTCATTAGATATTTGAGTTAGTTAACCAAAGTTCAATAATTTTAAGATTTAAGTGATTTGAGTTCAATCAGGATATTACAAACAAAGTGTCCATTGCTTAGAAGGTGCAAATTGAACTTAGATTAAAAACACCCCAAGATAATTGATTAAACAAGCCGCTAGAACCGGTGTGCACGTTATGACTTAGAGGGTGGAGTTTCAAACACTCACAAATACTCAAAAACCCTAGAAGCACTAGGAGGATGAAGTTTTGACTAAAGATTGGATGAAATTAGGTGGAATCCATCCACCTGGGTCCGTTGCAGGATTTTAGGAAGCTAGATTTAATCTTAAAATTAGATTAAAATCTTGGGTAAAATTAAAAGTGAAAACTTAGGAAAAATTATGGATGAAGTTTAGAACACGAATTAGTAGTTAAACTTCATCCAATTGTCATTTTTTCTAAGAGTATTAGAATTTGATGAATCTTGTATGTTTAGAATTGGTGAAAAATACTCTACAACCTAAAATTACTAAATTTAGACTATCACCAAGTCTATTCAAAAACCACAACAACCTAAATAGTGATAATCTATTAGATTAATCCGTGCAATTTAGATTAGTTTAATCGGTTCTTTTGCAAGTAGGCGTAGATTTAGACATGAAAAAAGATCCATTGCTTAGAAGGAACAATGGACCGAAATTTAGGCACACACTTAGCATAGGAATCCACATTATCTTAAAATCAGTCATCTACATGTAATTACCAAGGTTGGGTAATTAAACGCCCACATCCACAATTAATATTTTATCCTTATCTTGAAAGGTATTTTTCTTCTTGGTCTTAACAAGGTTCTTAGGAAGCAATAGTAGTTGTAGGATTTACATCTCATTCTCACTTGTGTTCTTTGGTATCCACCACACTCATAGAACATGTGATGTGACAAGCCTTTAAAAGTGGTCTTACAATCATTACTTTCTAGAAAAACGTGAGGTACATGGTTGTCAGATTATGCTTATTTATTTCAAGAAATGAAGATTTTAGAGATTGGAGGTGTTCTTATGTACTTGAGCTTCACTAGGCCCATTACATAAGAGCATTGTTTGCTAAAGCCAAAAATTAGTAAGGGCAACCATTAAAAATCTAGAATATTGAAATTATTTGAGGATGCACCTCACCTAGATTTGAACAACATTTTTGTTTCAAAGGAATGGGGATGTACAAACAATCTCTTTATACAAGTGGGGTGGTAGGAGGTAGAATAATCCCTTATGGGATATATAAATTAGGATTAGTTGAATTTCAACCACTCATATCTTGTTAAGTCAAATCCATGAATTGTATTCAATGTAGAACTTTGGACCTCATTTTGACATAGTAGAGTAACTTTTTATAAGAACCCTTTGAACTTAGAAAATTTGGTAGGTCATTCTAGCTTTCATCTCCCAAAATCCGTTTGAGATCTAGAGTCTCTAATCAAAAGTTAGGAACAAAATTCAGAGAGGGATTAAGAGGGATATTTTCTTTGACATTTTCAAACATCCTCTCTGAATTTTGTCCCTAAATTTTTAGTAGAGGCTCAAAATCTCAAAAGGATTTTTGAAAATTCAATTTAGCTTGATTTACCAACTTTTCTTAGTTCAAAGTTTTTGGGAAAAAATTACTCTACTATGTTAAAATAAGGTCTAAAGTATTGCATTGAAGACAATTCTTATGTTTTGAGAATGAACGATCAAGCTCTCATCTTCAAATTGTCCCATACCCATTGAGGATTCATCATGAAAAATGGATTTTATTATAAAACGAACTTTCCATTCATTAGTAAGTGAACATGTGATGGCAACAAATTGTATTGATTTTGGACTTTATAATTAATCTTCCTTGGATTTGACAAGGTAATTGGTTTATTTTCAAAATGATTTTGATTTTGAAATTTTGAATTCTTTTTATTGAAGGTGTGACCTCTAGTTGCAAGTTTGGTTAGGATAGTTTGAAAAAGTTTAGGTTATGCTTGATGTTGCCCAACAAGATAAGGTAGACCAACCTATTACCAACTTGATTCGCAATTTGAGTATATTTGGACCAACTCCAAGAGGATCACATAATTTTCCCATAGGTGTGTGCATATTTCACAAATCAAATCCAACTTGAATTATAATTTTTTGATAAAAATTGTAATTTCTATGAATTTCTAAAGTGTTTTGGTTGAAATTACAAAACCACCTATAGACTAGAGTCATAAATGTCCTAAAACAACCTATGACTGTGATTCCATATACCTATTAGCTCTTGAGTATTTACTAATCAAGAACTAACACATTACCCAAGTTGGAATTAATGCATTGAAATTGTCACGAAAGTGAAAGGATATAGATGAGTTTTAGTGTAGAGATGGGGCCAAAATAGGATGGTGGAAATAGGAAGCTAGTGAAAATGAGTTGATCTACCTTACATGGAGTGCTTTCTAGATTTAAGTTTCTAGAATTGAGTATGGATGCTCGAGGACTTATGATTACTAAATTTTAATTGAACCAACACAATAAATGCATTTCCATAAAAAAAAAATGAGGTCTACGCGTCTTTATGGAAAAGTTTGATATGTTAATAACCAAACTACCAAAGTTACCAAACAATAGGTGGGAACAAGCTTGAAGTCATATAACTCCAAAGTTCAATTTGAAGATTTAGGGTCTTTTATCTTTCCCTCTTACAACTTCATACTCACGAAATAAAAATTGAAAATATCTCCAAATATAAAAATAAAAGAACAAAGATGTAAAAATGGTCTAACAAAGGTAAAAAAATAAAGTTCCAAAAAGAGCATCATTCCATTTTCAAGAATTTGAAGATGTGTCTAATAGTAACTATAGCATATTTTGAATGGTCTATCTTGGTTAAAAGATTGATTAGCCCTTCCAACCAATGTTAGTGGCCACAATTTTTTTGATAGGTTTAATCATACAATAATAATCATCATCATTGAGACCCCCAAAACAACCTTAAACATTATTTTTTGTCTATTGTATTCGACACATTCAATTTGCAATGAGATCACTGAGGTCTGAATGTCATGATGAAAGTTTCTGTTGTTAGGTAGAGAGGGTTTGTCTTGAGAAACTACTAGGTTTCTAGTTGCAACTATAATTGGCCATGAACATGAAGGATTCCATGATCTAGTGAAAAATAAACTACATAAACTACTCCAAGTCATGTTCATATTTGTATGAACCTCATATAGTGTTATGTGAGTAAAATAAAACACCACAAAGTAGTATAGAGATAATAAGTGTCATGTATGAACCATAGAAGTCTTTTGAAAAAGTATTCAATATTCAATTAAATGCTAGATTTGTTCCAAAACTCCAAATGAAGAGTGGAATAGCTTCTTGCAAAGCTAAAATCAAAACTGATAATTTCTACAAATTTCAAATTAAAGCTTGTATTGCCCGACTTTCATAGTTGGTCAAAATTTTGTCTCTCCAATTCAAAGGCAACTCCTCACTACTCTACCTGTAAGTCCATATCTTTTTCTTCCTAAATCCATATTGAGAGTATAAAGGCTTTTCCAAAAATCTAACACAAATATCTACATGCTTTTCAAATTTCAACCCAAAAGATTATATTGTCTAACTTTTATAGCTGGTCAAATCTCTCTCTCTCCACAATTCATAGGCAACATATCACTACTTCAATTATAAGCCTCTATCTTTAATTCTCTAATTTCAAATTGAGTGTGTAATATCTCTTTGACAATCTAACACAGATAATTACAAAACCTCTAAATTTCAATTCAAAAGATCATATTTTTCAATTTTTATAGCCGGTAAGAGCTCTCTCTCTCTTCAACTCAAAAGCAACTCATGACTATTTTACTTCCTAGCCTATAACTTTTGTATCCTAATTCCAAACTATGACAATGATAGCTTTTCATAAAGCTAACAACTCAATATGTAGTCATACCAAATCCCAAAATTCATTACATTTTTATCAAATAATTATGAGAGCTTGAAAAAAAATTCCTCAAACTTTATGACAAATAACCCTCTCACAAGTCACAATCTTTCAAGCAAAATTCTTTTCATACAAACTTCAAATGGAATGATAGGTTTCTAGAATCACAAAAAAAGAACACCCTCCCAAATGTTCATTGCCAAATCACATAATACATGTTGTAACTTTCCAAAACATGCAACTCTCCCCCAATCTAACATGAAAAGGAAGAAGAGTCCTCCCCTCCTTCATCTTCCACCTCATTTACCTAAGAAAATAAATTTCAGCCCTTCAAATGCCACATAGACCATATTTCATCCATTAACCATCTCATTTCTTCCCATAATTCTATTCATATTCCTTACATGAAGTTCTAATCTTTTAAAAATTTTAAAAGAAAGATAAAATAAGCTTCACCTTTTGTTTTGATAACTTCAAATACACAAAATAAAGTTGAAAAATATCTTTAAATATGAAAATAAAATAATTAAGATCAAATAGTTGTTTAACATAGGTAAAAAAATAGAATTTCAAGAAAGCATTACTCCTTCTGCATCTTGAGACTTTACAATAAAAAAAACTCGAATGTGACATACAAATATATATTTTACCTATATATTGTACACATTTACAATGCAAACCCATGCCATTGTTGCTCCATGCAAGGTTGTTTTGGCAGTTGAAAAGTTTAATTTTTTTTCTTGTAAACACTCTTGTGGTGGTACAAGGCTCAACGGTAGAAGTTGATCTAGTAGTTGTAACAAAGGAAATTCAAACTTAAGCTCCAATTGAGGCTCTATGTCTTGAAACTTCAAAAATCCCTTGTTTTGACATAACAAAATTCAAGAAAGTAAAAACACAGACTAAACTTAAAAGCAATGAGATTCTACAACTTTGAAGATTATTTCAAATTTGCCTTTGGCTTGGCCGTTGTTTTTTGTGGTGTTTTTGCAATGGAAATCGTCTATTCGCTTCAAAAAAAAAAAAAGATTATTTCAAATTTATGAGGCTAGTAAGTGGTTCTTGTCACTTAATAGTTGGCTCATACATGCATGTGAGAAAGTTTCCCCTTGAAGCCACTTCAAATGATTTTATCTTCTTCTTTATATTATAATTACAATACATCAAAATAATATACAAATATATATATATATATACATATATACATATAACATACACATTTGTTATGTGACAACCTTGCCTTTTATATTCAAACAATTCCTATTAGAGTAATGACTACTACCGCCTCAATGAAGGTGGCATGTCTTGAAGATCAAAACCACCTCTTCTTCATGACAACATCCCTACTAGAAACAATTATAATAGCTTAGGAATATCTCTAATTAAGGCAACAAATAAAAATAAAAATATACCAAAAAAATTAGAGACATATGACACCTAAGAATTGAAAGAATAAATTGATGTGAATGCTAGAGAAGTTGTTGCATGCTATTGTGGTAATAGAGGCAAAAAGGGTTGCCACTAAAGTTGATAGAATTGAAATTGAGAGGCAATTGATAAAGAGTCATGTATAAATTACCAAAAAAAATAAAATGAGTCATTGGGAAGTCAATTTTCCCCCAATCTGGGCATGGGGTCTAGGCAAGGATTAGTTGTTAAAGAAGACATTTAAACATGGAAAAATTGGACATATACTTCTAATTTCTAGTTACCAAGGAGGGCCATAGTGATGACTTTTTATGCCGTAGACAAGGTAGGGTGAGGTTTCTTTTAGAGATGGACATGTCACATTAATTTGATGCCTAATTTGCATAAGAAAGAAACAGCATGGGGATCCTTCTTCAATGAAGAACAAGGAAGTTGGTTCAATTAGGATTCAACTTTGGAGAGGCTTCCAACATTGAAAAATCTAAGACTTTGAAGGCACACAATAAAAAGTAGGGAGTACCTATTAGGATTGAAAGCAATTTATGACCATTCAATTTCAGTTAGGAACCCTCTAGAATCACTATTGGCTTGCGCACAACCTATTGGTGTCATTGCAAGTCAGGAGAAGTTCAGGTATTGCTATGCCTATAGCATTTGTCAAAAGGAAGGGTCATGTGCAACATGGGCTTTTTGTAAGAGGTAGGAGTGTGCCACCATCGGAGCCATGCTATGAGCATCATTGGCATTTGGTGGAAGGTGAATTTTTATTAATATTTGCTAACAAAGATAAAGACGCTCTAAATGTACTGAGTCCAAGTGGGATGGTAGATGTTTGCAATTTGACTTTAAGATTCATCTGCAGTTCTATTTTAGTGTATAAATCATTTACAAGTACTTGGGGTGATGAGGTTCATAGTATGGGAGGCACAAGAGGGTTGACTGGTTGAATTATAGTAAAAGTCATTTAGCCATGTAGAGGATGTATTCCCAAGGCAAAGTTAGTGAATGAGATAGTCTTGAGCATGTAGACCATGCTATGTCTAGTTTTGGGGAAGTCAGAGGAAAAACTTGTCAATTCAAGGACAATTTGAATGCACAAACAATAAATCTTGTTAACCATATTTACCATAGTGATAATGTAGATGGTATATAAGATGTCAAACATTAGCTTGGCATTAAATGGTAGAAACATGTATCATTGATTGTAAAGTGTGTCTTACAAAAAAGTTTATGCTGTGTTGGCACCCTTAATTGCTTTCAAGTGTTCTATCTAATCACCTCTAACATTATATATAGTGGGTGCCTAAATTTTCTATTTTTCTAGTAGTTGACATGACATGTTCAAAAATCAAAACATCTTCTTGCACATCCACAAAAATGTCTTTTAAATCCACAACATTTTGTTCATCCTCTATAATCATGTTATGGAGGATGCAACAAGTGAACATAATATCATTGATCACCTCCATGTTCTTGTGGTAGAATGGATTTTTGATGATGACAAATTAGGCTTAGAGCACCTTAACTAGTGCTCCATGTCCTTGAACAATGCTTCTTGCCATAGGACAAAATGCCTACTCTTTGCATCAAGTGGTCATGTATATACTCTATACAAAACAAGACCACTCGAGAGAGATGCTATTGATGAGCAAGTAGTGTCAATTGTAGTAGCATCAATTGACTATGAATAGCATGTCTCTTGCCTCCTTCACAAACAATGTTGTGAATCAACAATAATTGATCCATAACATTTAGATTAATAATAAATCATGACAAGTCCCAAAAGGCATGCCACATGTACAAATTCTCATTAGCAATGAGCCTCAAGATGCAAGTAGTACCCTTTAAACTTTGCCCTAACCGCCACACATAATTATTTAAGGGACTCCATCATAGTACTTTTACTCAATTACATAATACTTGTTTGTCGTGTAAGCATATAAGCCATAAAAAAAGGAACTTCAAGGCCACAAAAATTTTCTACTTAGAGTGTAATCCTATAGATAGAATTTTTGGTAAAATTTTGAAGTTTTTATAAAAATACATTAAGTATAATAGCTGGAGTCTAGTAGAAATTAAAAGTGTAGTGTAAATATGGTCAAATTTACATGATAATATGAAAAGGGCAAATAGTCGGCCACTTAGAGGTTACTGTTAGTTAAGCAACTTGACTTAGTAGATAACTCCTAGTTAGTTAGGCCAAGAAAGTATAAGGGCAATTTGTCTTGCTTTCTTCTCTCTCTCTCGACGTTGCAGTGATTGCTCGTCAGTCCTTTGTACTCCGACATTTTGCCTTCACAATTAATGGAAATGAACTATTCGACTAAGATTTATTGTGTCTATTCTTCTGACATCCAGTGATTGGCTTTTTCATTCTTTCGTTGTCTAATTGCTAGTGATTGGCAGTTTCTTGTTTTCTTGTGTTTTGTCAATATTGCCGTAAGTTGTAAGTCTGTTAAATTGTCGGGATCTGTTGCATCGGGCAGTGAGTCTTGGGTGAGTAGTTTCCCTTGCAAGAGATTGGCTGATTTCAGTGTGTAGGTCTAATAGCCAGAGATTGGCAAGGTTCTTGTTTGATTTATAATTTATTAGTTAAGTTGTGAGAACTTTAGAGAAGGAGAAGTTGGTGAGTACAATGTTTTTTTAAATTAATCCAGTGATTGGTTTAGTGTTGTTATAATTTCTTAATTGTCAAATCGTCATGTTCTATTTGGTGAAGCTACTGAGTTCTTGTGAGTGTGTCAAATATTTAATTCTACCAATGAGTGGCAATGAGTTTGAAGAGCATGACAATTAGCTAGAGATTGGCGTTGTTCCTTATTTTGTTCTCAAACTATTAGTCAAGTATTAAGTCAAATAGACTGTGAGTATAATTTAAGGAGAGATCAAGCCAGTGAGTGGCATTGAAGTTCCTTGTGAGTTAAGTCTACTGGTGTGGTAAAGGCTATAGATAAAACTATTATTAAGTTTTGATTGATTAATGTCAAATAGCTGAGAAGAAAGCTGGGAGAGCTTGGTGAATTAATTGAGTAAAATGAAGTCAATAATTGAAAGATAGAAAGTCTTAAAATTTGGTTGTGAGTGAGTGGCTAGGGTTTGGTCTTAGTATGACCTTGAGTCAATTAGCCAAAAATCTGATTTCTTTAGTTTTGCTACTGGGAAAGTAGCAATTGACAAATTGACGGAGGAAACGCTATTGGGAGCCAGTGATTGGAGGACCAGTGTGGGAGTTAGGCTGAAGGAAGCAATCTAAAGACAAATAGACGGTAAGTGATCTTCCATTGTATAATTGGTCTATATTATTTGAATTTGTCTAATAGTCTAAAGTTCAATTGGTGATTTCATTATGATTAATTTGGATAATAGTCAAATTAATTAAGTATAAAAATAATAATAAATCACCAATAAAATAATTTTGGTTATAATCAATGAAGAAGTCTAATATTTTATAATAAAAGAATTAAAATTATTAAGTTGATGGTTTAGATGGCTTTGCTATGAAATCAAAGTATAGTCAAATTGTCTTGCAATTTAAGTGGTATTAAAAATAGTTAATTAACATTGTGGGATGAGATTTTGATGCAAAAGGAATAAAAAAACAAGATCTTTTGTTGTAGAATCATTTTATATCTTTTGATGTGATAGTATATGGGAGTTTAAACAAATTGACAATTTAGGGTAGATTGATAGGATGTTGTGAGACCATTTGACCAAATAGCAATTGTAAAGTTGTAAATGCAAGTATGTGGGATTTGGATTAATTGACCTACTATTGGGAATTATTATGAGGAAGCTAACATGACGCATGTCCATTTGACTAACACATAACTTAATATAATGAATCCTTATCATTGTATGTTTTGCATATTGGGCTAATTAACAATATATTAAATTGGAAAGGTAATTAAGGAATATGTGCAAAGTTTGTGGGCTTGATTAGGTCAATAGAACAGGAGCCTTGTTTATTTGACATACCCTTGGCAAATTGACATTAGAATTCTAGTACAGGATTGGGATAGTAGGTCGTTAGTTGACATTTGTGGGAATTGGATTGATATTAGGATAAGCTAAAGAAACTTTTACACATTCCCTAAAAATAATTTATAAAATTAAGTTTGATATTTCATTATCAAAATGGAGTGATTTCCTACAATAGATGTGACCTTAGATACAATACGATAGACTATTTGACTTTTCCCTAAACAAAAGAACCACCACTAGGGATTCCTTGGGTTTTGTTCCCTAAGCTTTTCCCACACTACAAATCCCAATAAACATTAGGGGAGGTTTGAGGGTTGTACATGCCTATGAGTTCCCAGGCTACAAGGAACGCAAGAATTGTACCACTGTTGTAGTTTGATGTAGCCAAGACCGTGCCACTTCAAAAAATTAAAAAAAATTCGACTTCTTTTTGCATTTCAGAACTAAGATTTTTTTATTAATTTTTTTGATATTTATTTTTCAGCTAGCAACCAGACGTTCCTGGACATCACAGGGAACATGCAGGGGAACAACCTTGAAACGGGCATGTTGAGCCCTCAAATTGTCTCTAATGCTACAAGCATCCATTTTTTGAACAAAGTAGCTACCATAGAGACCAACTCTTTCTAAGATAGTCAAGAATAATGTACATCACTAGCGCTAAAATATACTTTGATCATGTATGGGAGACTTTGAGAAGCAATCTCTCTTCACTTTCTCATGCATCTTCACCTAATCTTATGAGTATTTGAAACTCCATCTTTTGAATCAAAACATGCACATGAGTCCTAGCGGCTTGGTTAATCAATTTATCCTAGGGTATTGTAAATCCAAGTCCAATTCATGCCTTCCAAGCAATGGATACTTTGTTTGTAATATCCTAATTGAACTTAAATCACTTTAAACTTCATGAATTTTTAAACTATCGAACCTTGGTTAACTAAATCAACTATCTAATGGTAAATGAGAATTTGAATTCCAAAAAAAATTAATCTGGCCTAACTCATAGAATGTAAATTTTGCCTTTCGAATATACTAAAGCAAGTTAAATTTTGACCTTCCTAGTGAAAGAAATGAAAGGATGAAGTTTTAACCATGAAACTAACTTAAAAACTTCATCCATCAAATTTAAATAGAAAATTAATTTTTAAAATTTTAAAATTTAAAATTGATTTTTTCCGTATTTAAATTAGCTAGTTTCAAAATTAAACCTAATTTTGACCAATACTAAAGAATTTCAACCAAAATTGGGCCAAAGTTCATCCAATTTTATCTCCTTAAGAAGAAAATTACTTTTCAAGTGTCAAGTACTTCTAGAATTTCCAAAAGATGCCCTAAATGATTTCAATTTTAAAATATTCTTTAGTCACTTATAAAAGATTTTTAAAAATTATCTTCTAACTCATCTTAATCTAAAACTGATTGTTTTAAAATTCTTATTTTTTTTAAAATTTAGGGTTTTAATTGAAAAAGTAGAAATTACTTTTCTAACAAGGTAACCTACAAAACTATCGCATTTCTAGGGAAAAACTGAAAAAGTTATTGATGGATGAAAATTATCCTCTAATTGGTGAATCAAACTTCATCCACAAATTACTTTTACCTTAAATGGGTAAATTAATTTCTCTTTATACCCCAAAATTTTAAATTTATCCTAGATTCATGAATTCCTTTTAGATTCCACTTTGGATTCTTTTGAATGAAATTGACAAATTTTCATCCAAATTTAGGACCAAAGTTCATCTGCTTGTAACTTCTCCAATTTTTAGTTATTTTTAGTGTAAAATATTTTTAGAAACCTCTAAAAATTATCTATGATATTCCAAATTCTAATCTAAATTTTAAGTTCTAATTGAATTGTTAATTTTTAAATCACTATCTCCAATTTGACTAATTAAGAAAAAATCATCGAAGAAAGTTGTGAATTAATTATACCTATCCATCATTGGTGCTGTCCTCAAAAATCATCACCATGATAGGTTTTTCAATAGCCCTTGCTTCCGATCATACCTAAATAACTTAAAAAGTTTAGTTTTAAACACTTGGTCAAATAGTTTTTCCTACAAATCAATTCCCACACTAATTTCTATAGTATTTGTTAGTTTTGAAGTATTTTGATAATCCCCTTTTTTTTAAATTATTTTTAATACTATGTGTTTTCTAAATAGTCCTAAATCAAATCAAATCATTCAATATTATCCCCTAATTGTTTATGAATTTTTTCTTATTATTCTAAAGGTTTTTAATTGGAGTTTTGTTTTTATCTATTCAACTTATTAGGCCTAATAAAACAAAACTTAACCAAATTCTCACCTACTAACTCCTATTGGAATCTAGATTGATGAATTAACCATCAATTTGATGAATAGTAAGAGAATCAAATTTTCAAATCAAATCAAATTATTCATACCTTATGAAATGCGCTCAGATTCTTTTTCCTTCTCTCCTCCTTCCTTCCAACTCCAAAGCATTAAGCTCCTAACATCCTTTTATTTATCTTTGCAATTCTCCAACATTTCTCTCCAACTCTTTTGAACTCCAACCTTCCTTTCTTTTGAATGTAGCGTTTGAATTGTATGTAGGAATGAGTTGAATTGAGAGTATTTCAATTAGTTTTGAGTTCATTTTTTTAGAGCATTCAACATCATTTGGACTCCATTCCACTCTTTGGATTTTCTCTAGTACTAATTGAATTCACATGAACTCTCTGGACTCTTCTCAAAGCTCACAACACTAACTAGCTCATTCCCTAGCAGCCCAAATTCTCAATCCCCTGGCCTTAGAGCATCACCACTTGTCTTGCAAAACAGATGACTTGTCCAAGGTGGCTTGCAAAATTGCCCCACCCGTCTTGCAAAATAGATGAACTTGTTAAGAAGCTGAGCCAAAAGCCTTGGATGACTTGCAGAATCCGGTGATTTGCAAGCCAATGCATGGCTTGCAAAACGCATGAGACAAGAGCACCACTCAACACTTGACCCCATAGCACGGACCTTTAGCACTATAGCCCATTGGATGGACCTTGCAAAGCAGTCCAAATTTTAGAACTTATAGCATGCTACGGGTGGGGTGGTTTGGCTTGCAAACTAGATGGCCCCTATTTTGCAAGCCAAATCACCCCCACATTTTGCAAGACGGATGGTGATGCTCTTACTGAACAACCCCATTGTCCAATGTGCCCAATCAATCAACCTGTCCAAAGCTTTTGCCACATGTCATCATCCCATAGGTAGAGGCCCCATTTGTTTCCACGACATGTTCCCCACAATTGTTCCCTTAGTTCATTCCCAATGTTTCCGATTGTTGTTCCAGTGACAACTCGTTTTTTTACTGCTATTCCTTCCCACAACATCTAAAACTAATTTTTTTTTATTTTTTATTTTTATGAGTTTTTAAAATAATTTCTAAGTAACGTAACTATTAATCTCAAATTCAAACCTATTTGGGGAATCTTTTGGAAGTACTAATGAAGATACCACTACAAATTGAAATTCTATTATTTTTGGTTTTAGAATTTTTTGCCTTTTAAACTAAAACAAATCCTAAATAATAAATATGGAAAATTACAAGTTTAACAAAATAATTGGAAGACAGAGATAAGAGAAATTCGCTAAAGGGAAGCCAATGGATTTGAAAAACTTCAAGGGACAAGGTTTGTAATTTAAACCCTTTTTGACTTAGTCCTACAAGGTCAAAGCTTCATCATGTGGGGGCAACCCTAGGTCAAACTTTGTCTATAAAGGTAGCAAGGTATTCCCAAAGGTTTTCATTTCTAAATGAGGTACATATGACAGTATATCAATGTTTAACCAAAGTTTAGAAATTAATGGGCTAAATTCTAAGGTATTCAAAGTTTAATCTCTAAAGGAGGTACACACAACAGTGTTTAACCAATGAGTTAACCGAACATTAAAGATTATTCGACCAAAATCCGTTATACAACAAATTTTAGCAAATATTAGTCTAGAACCTTTTGGCAAAGTCAAGCTTTGCTACCTTAAAGATCTGAGACCAATTTTTTGTTAGTACTTTTAGAGATCTCAATAAAAGTTGAGTTTGAGGGTCTATTCCTCCCAAAGTCCCAATACTCTTACAAATCAAATCATTTGGCCTTTTGGAGGCTTAGCCTCCCGAATTTCAACTTCAAAAGGACTAAAAGTAAAAAAAACTAAGGTTTCCAACTAGTGGCATTGCCATAATTGGGTTGGAATGTCCTTAGGTGTTAATATAATTCCAAGTACTCAAAAACCAAGGTTTTCAGGGACTCATCTGCCCAACAAACAAACAAATTTAAAATTGTGGGGACTAAACCACCTAAGATTGCCAAGATATAAAAAAATACACAACTTGAAGGGCCCCCTATGTTCTTCAAGAAGAGTTCTATACTTGGGATTTGAATGAAAATTTAAAAATGAAAGGAGAAGCATGAAAGTTGGCCTAATTGGCCTAAATCATACCAAACCGACAATGTCGGTGGTTTGAAAGAAAACACTTAGTTACAAAGTGACTAAGCAATAAAAACGGCCACAAAGCAGCCTAGCAAGAAAATGGAGGTAGCCACAAAGCAAACTAACAAAATAATGGGGGCACCATAAACAATGGAAGAAAGGCCTTATATACACGCCCCAAGGCCTCTCCCCCCTAGTTTATCAATAGATATTTTTTAAAACTATCTATATTTTTTGAAAACTAACCCTAACTAACCCTAAGTTAATTCCGAAAATATTATTAGTTTAATCTTGGAATTCTCTAGAAGAAATCCTTGATTTTTCCTAAGATATTTTCTAAAGTACCTTTAAATTACCACTAATTATGCTAAAATAGCCAAACCTATTGTTGGGTCCTCTCTATCTTTTAGGGAACAACTCCAAATCAAAATCAAATTTTGCCATTGTATTTCAAAAATCCAAATTAGCACGTGGCATCTCCTATCCCGTACTTCTAAGCCATTCCAACTCGTAAAATCCACTAACAATAATTTCAAAGAAAAATAAAAAGCTCCAACTATTGGAATTTGCATTTTTCAAATAAACTAACTAGCCAAGGTTGTCTAGAAGGTTTTGGGAGGGTAAGAAAAGACCCCTCATTCACAACATTTGGATACTATAAACTCCCGATACGCTAATCAACCTACTACCAACTTGTAAATTCTTAAAAAATCTGGTGTCATTGTTGATTTTGGTACTTGCCAATGTCAAAGTGCCTCCAAACTTAACGGAGTGCTTTAGTAGTACAGATAGATTCATCATAATTTTTAATGGGATTTTACCACAACATGGATAATTTCTAGGAATTTATGATCATGTTTAAAGGCGGTTGACTTGTCATGGAGTCATTGTGAATATTTTAGAAAAATCCGAAATTTTTTGGGTAGCTTCTTAGAAATTCCCAAAACCAAAGTACAACATCACATTACACTTTGCACTATTCCTAAGGAAGCTAAAATTAGCAATTTCCTTTTAATTTTCACCCGAGGTGAAATCGATCATTATTGTATTGGGAAATCTTGGCATAATTGGCTTTAATGTCAGCTCTTGGCATGCTATTAAACTAAAATCACCTTTTTTTAAGCTCCGGTCACTCTCCTTTCACCTTATTTGCATTCCAATTCTATATTCTATAAGTTACTTGCAAATAAAAATTATCGAATCCAAATCTTTACAAATTGGATGGTAATCTTTAACTAGACTCTCTAGACCTAAAATAGATTGATCTAGTTTGTCACATGCACTTTGCAGGACTAGTTTTAGCATGGACAAGATATTAAGACTAGCTAACACACTAACCTTTCATTCTCTTGGAATCAATTAAATATCTTCTTAGACTCTCAAGTAGGCACTAGAAGTAGGGAAATGGAGTATTTTAGGTACTCCATACTTCTAGAATGACCTTTCACTATATTGGTAGGGACTTCTACCAAATCTCATTCAGACGTTCTTTTTATGTCTTTTTTCATATAAATACACTCAAAACCAAGAAAATCTAATGTCCCAAGTGTCAACTTGAGGGTTCACAGATCTCTACCAAAAAATTGGATTTTCTTACAACAAGGTCCATTTTAGCCCTAGGCACCTCTAAACCTTTAATGTCCATCTCTAATCCCATAATCCACCCAAAGCTAATCTTGTCCTCTCTGTCATCCTCTATAGTCAGTTCCCTAGCAACAAAATGTGTAGAAAATATTCTTTCTACACTTGCATTGATATTTCAACAAAATTGAGAACATAGAAAGCATGAACAAGTGCAAGGAGAGCTCAAAAACTCAAAAGAGCTCCTTGTCTTGCAAAAGTAGCCAACATCATCCGAGTAGGCTTGCATAATTTCTTCAATCAACATGACCTAGTTGCAACATCATGGCCCTCCATTCTCTTCGCAAATAGTAACTATTAAGTGCCAATGAAAGAAACAATGGCTTGGCCAAGTGCACATGGCGTGGATGAGTAAGGAACTAAATATATACAACCTACCAATTTGAAAAGTTTTCACTACATAGTTCCAAAGTCATGCCATTTTTTATGCAAAAACTTAGGGATGCTCATATAATTGAGTTTTACCAACCAAAGGTAGAGAGAAATGGTTTGAATTCAACCTTTATAGAGAGAAATTTCTCTAACCATTCTAAGTAATTGGCATAGATGAAGAATATGAATATGTTCATTTAAGGTCCTACATTAGGCTTAAAAAAACCATGACTTCTAGACTACATATCTTCGTAAGAAGGGAGATTCTATACTAACTAAGTAATTTTTGAAGGAATAGAAGAGATTGGGATTTTATTAGTAGGTGGTCTGAGGTAAAATTGTGTATATGTCCTTTGACATTGAGTCCAATATGTCTAGTGTTTTCTAAGGGTGCTAATCACTAGAAAATAGCAAAACACATTCAAGCCTTTCATATGCAATTAGTCTATCTCAAACTCAAACCCTAAGAGTTAAATTCTATAATTGATTTTTAAGAATTTCAAGTAGGTTCTGATGGTGCCAAATTCAACAATAATTTTTTGAAATTTCTTTTGGAGGTAAGAGAATGTATTTGATTTTTGGAAATATAAATTTCTTTTACCCAGGAAAAAAGTTATGCCCCTCTGAGCTCAGAATGCTCAAACAGTATAATTCAAGCAAGCCAATTACTTGATTGAGTTGACTCTTTCTAGCTCTCACACTTCACAATTCGATCCAACTTAGTCTAATTCAATAGTTCCCCTTCTTACTCCAGGAATGAAGAATGAAGAACAGGAATGAAGACAATGATTCAATTAGTCTTAGACATATTCTAGCACATTCTCTTTGTTCAATTGCTCAATGTTATAAAAGAATAATCAATAAGTTGATATTACAACAGACTTGGCTTAGGCCACTGCACTTGTACAGTGGAGTACCAATCAAAATGTCGTTTTCGAATTCGCAGCAAGAAAAATTTCAGTACTGTCAACTTTGAAAGCCTCCCGAGAGCTCAAAAATTGGTATTTTACCACGAAATTTTTACCAAAGCATTATCTTTAAGTTATTTATATGTACGACAAATTTCAAGGCCAAAAGATTTACCGAAAAAAAGTTATTCAAAATCTACCAACATTGGTAGCTGTGGAAATTTTTTCACTGCTGCCAACTTTGACAGCCTCCCAAAGATTGAGTTATTTTTTTTTTGACATGAAATTCTTGGAACAAAACCCTATTTATGTCAATAACATATGATAAAAATTTCAAGGCCAAAATATTAATACAAAAAAAGATATTAACAATCTACCAACATGTGTCGTTTTGAGAAACAATTGTGAAAACCGTTTCACTACTTCAACTTTGACACCCTCCCAAGAGCTGAAAAATTGCTTATTTACTATGAAATTTTTTCCACAAAGTGATTTCTATGTTAATAACATTTTTGACAAGTTTCAAAGCCAAAAAATTTATACAAAAAGAAAAATTCAAAATCTACCAACATGTGTAGTTGTGAAAAACCATTTCACTACTTCCAACTTTGACACCCTCCTAAGGGCTACAATTTTACTTATTTACCATGAATTTTTTTTCACAAGATCCCCTCTATGCTAATAACATGTGTGCCAAATTTTGAAGGTCAAAAGATTTACACAAAAAAAGAAATCCACAATCTACCAACATGTGTAGTTGTGGGAAACAATGGGGAAAACCATTTCATTGCTACCAACTTTGACACCCTCCCAACGGTAGAGAAATTGTCTATTTACCATGAAATTTTTGGCACAACATGCTCTTTATGATAACAACATTCATGCCAAATTTCAAGGTCAAAAATTTATACAAAAAAAAATATTTACAATCTACCAATGTTTGTAGTTGTGAGATACCTTTTATTAAAGACATTGAAATTGTTGAAGTATGTCAGACAATCATGCTTCTAGATTGAAATTCTCCTGATGATGCAATCGCTAATCATAAATGCTTCTCAAAAAAATCAATTATAGCCAAATTTAGTTGTGTGCACTTGTCACATCTCAAAGGGTGCACTTGTTTAAAAATTGGAGACCATACATGCATGAAGAAGCTTTTTCCTCTCAATAAGAATGCTTGCATTTACAATAGAGCATTATAGGAGGTGGGATGTGGGATGATGAGAAAAGCAAGTGATGGGTGATTATTTTCTAAGCACAAGATTGAAACTTTGTGAACATGAGTGATTGAGTGCTTGAAAGATAAGTTAACTGAGTAAGTCTAGGCTATGTGATAACTAAGTGGATGAGGCATGGGATGAGTGTCTGAGGATATATGGAGGTATGTGAGATTTTCTTTAAAAGTGAGTGAGGTTATAACTTACATGTGGTGACTGATGAGGTTTGGTGAATGAGTGAAGGCTGTGAGGCAAGATGATGGTGAGTGATTGAGGGTTTGTGAGATTTTTTCTGATGACTGAGTGAAGTTATATATGTACTTAGTGAGTGAGGCTGGATCATGGTGATTAAGTGAAGGCTAGATCCTGGTCACTGAGTGATGGCTATTTCAGATGAAACTCATGCTCACATAGTAGGTTTCAGTGAGGTAGGGAAGACAGGAGTTGACATTGCAGCTATTATTGGAGTCCATGTTAGAACAGTTCAGAGGGTAGTGAAGAAATTTCGAGAAGATGGAACCTATAAGTGCAAACCTTGTAGTGGAAGTCATGCTAAAAAGCTTAGTGATAGAGATGTCCGTGCTATTATACGTGTCTCAAAAACTCATCATCACTCAACACTCTCTAAGGTCACTAATATATGTTCTACTCAACTGTCTAGATCAACTATTCAAAGGGCCTTACATGAGAGTGGCATTTTTAGTCGAATTGCTGTTAAAAAATGTTTTTTGACACATTGTCACATGTCTCAACGATTGGCATTTGCTTAAAAGTATTGTGGGTGGATTGTAAAAGAATGGGAGAGAATTGTTTGGATAGATGAGTCTACCTTTGAAGTTGGAAAAAATTCTAGACAAGTTCATGTTTGGAGAAAAGCATATGAGCGCTATTCATCAAGTTGTATAGTTCCAACTTTTAAGAGTGGGAGAACTTCTTTGATGATTTGGGGTGCATTTACTGGAGGGCAAAAGTCACAACTTGTTTTTATGCCCAAAGATAGACGTTCTGCTAAGGATTTTGTTGAAGTGGTCTACAATGTCAAGTTGCTTCATTTTATGAGTAGAGTGCCACAAGGATTGCTCATGGAAGATGGCACACCTGTCCATTGTAGCAAAGTATGTGAAGAATGGAGACAAACACACCTTTTGGAGAAGCTCGATTGGCCTGCAAATTCTCCCGATCTCAATCCAATTGAGAACCTTTGGAAGATTTTGAAAAATGCTATGCAACATGGCCCAATATGTCCAAAAAATTTAGATGACTTGAAGGTAGTTATTTAAAGAGAGTGGAGGTTAATCAATGGTACAAAGCTCCTTCAACTATGTCATTCTATGCCCTCTAGGTTACAAGTAGTGATTGAGGCAAATGGACGACATACATGTTGGTAGATTGTAAATATTTTTTTTTGTATAAATTTTTGACCTTGAAATTTGGCATGAATGTTGTTATCATAAAGAGCATGTTGTGCCAAAAATTTCATGGTAAATAGACAATTTCTCTACCGTTGGGAGGGTGTCAAAGTTGGTAGCAATGAAATGGTTTTCCCCATTGTTTCCCACAACTACACATGTTGGTAGATTGTGGATTTCTTTTTTTGTGTAAATCTTTTGACCTTCAAAATTTGGCACACATGTTATTAGCATAGAGGGGATCTTGTGAAAAAAAATTCATGGTAAATAAGTAAAATTGTAGCCCTTAGGAGGGTGTCAAAGTTGGAAGTAGTGAAATGGTTTTTCACAACTACACATGTTGGTAGATTTTGAATTTTTCTTTTTGTATAAATTTTTTGGCTTTGAAACTTGTCAAAAATGTTATTAACATAGAAATCACTTTGTGGAAAAAATTTCATAGTAAATAAGCAATTTTTCAGCTCTTGGGAGGGTGTCAAAGTTGAAGTAGTGAAACGGTTTTCACAATTGTTTCTCAAAACGACACATGTTGGTAGATTGTTAATATCTTTTTTTGTATTAATATTTTGGCCTTGAAATTTTTATCATATGTTATTGACATAAATAGGGTTTTGTTCCAAGAATTTCATGTCAAAAAAAAAATAACTCAATCTTTGGGAGGCTGTCAAAGTTGGCAGCAGTGAAAAAATTTCCACAGCTACCAATGTTGGTAGATTTTGAATAACTTTTTTTCGGTAAATCTTTTGGCCTTGAAATTTGTCGTACATATAAATAACTTAAAGATAATGCTTTGGTAAAAATTTCGTGGTAAAATACCAATTTTTGAGCTCTCGGGAGGCTTTCAAAGTTGACAGTACTGAAATTTTTCTTGCTGCGAATTCGAAAACGACATTTTGATTGGTACTCCACTGTACAAGTGCACGAGAGACAAATGCAAAAGTTGAATAGACAACAAGATATATGTGAAGGAAAGCATGAATACAATGAGTCATACAAGTATAAAGTATTATGAGAATATTCGACCTATAGACTTATATTCTATTATTCTTATACCTCTTGGTTGATAGACTACCAAAACTATTTGACTCCTTCCCTATCTAGCCAATTTGTCATGGTTCATATTTATTAGTGAATTTGAACTTAAGATATAAATTGGTTCTACTTGACTCTTGACAAGGAAAATTAGCCTGTATATACAATCCTATTCATATAAGATGAACAACTAGACAATTAATTTTAGAATATTATGTCTACAGTGGGTCAATAATTAAAAATGGAAGCATATGTTTTCTAAATTTCATGAATGGGAATAAAGGTTGAATTGAATGTGAGAACATGATTGTAATTCATGTATTCACTTTCAACAAGGAACCATTTTGATCTAATAGTAATAACTTTAGGTAGATTCTAGCAACTAGTTTTTAAAAAAATTAACCCCTAAAGAACCAAGGCACATTTTGGGCACAAATCGTGAAAGATGGCCACTTTTCACAACAATGTGAAAAAAATGAAAAAAAAAAGATTTTTCAAAATTCAACCATATGAACTTTTACTAGACTACTACGGAAATATGTAGGAAAAAATTCAGAAACTTTGACAACACAGATTGAAAGATTATATTGTTTGAAGTTAGATGATTTTTTTTTCCAACCTTGCTTGACAAGGTCAATAGACCTTAACCCCTCACTACCCATGGTTTGACACATTGTCACATTACCTTTCATGCACCATGTGAGCCCCCAATTCATCACCAGAGGTTCACTCTATTATTTTTTTCGTATTTTATTATCTTAAATACAATTTTATATACAAAAAGCCCCCAAAAGAGTGTAGAACTAAAATAGGTGTGTCACATACCAATATAGTATTTGGTCTATATTTAAAATATTATAGCTAGAGTAATCCAACCATGAGTTGTAAATAGATTCGAACACAACTTATTGTGGCAATTTGATAAATTATGAATGATGGGTATACCAGGCTTAAAAACCCACATAGAAAGGACATCTCTAGGCAAATATGGGTTGAGGGAAACCTAGTGAGGCATATAAGTCAATTCCCAAAGAAAGGTTCCAATTTCCCCATTTCATCAATGAAATAGCGGAACCCCAATTGTTGGCTTGTAGGTGTCAAAAATACCAAGATGGGACCATGGAGGAATCTAAGGTCATAGGAAGGTGACTTGGGATTAAAACCATGCCTAGAAATCAACGGCAAAGTCGGTTCGCCAAGATTCCCTCCGGTGTGGAAGATTCCCTAGCCACGAATAATTAAACGAGGGGGTGGATTTTATCCCCCATAGGCCAATGTTTAGAATAAAAATAGGAGCCTACACATGTGTTTTGGTATTCCATGAGATGTTCCACATAAAGTTTTGGAATTTTCTGATAGTCAGAAGATGCCTTTCTGGACGGTCAACTACCTAAACATGCGATGGAAAATTCCTAGAAATTCTGTGAGTGGCGGTAAAATCTCACTAAAAATTAGTGTATCTTATTTTATATCAATAAGATACCCTGACAAGTTTCAAGACCTTTCGATAGTTAGAAGTACCTGAACCTACAAGATTCCCTAACAATTAACGGAATTTAAAGTCCACGGTGGAGTTGACTAGAGGAGCAAGAGCATGCAGAAGCGGAATGGGGCCCAAGCTAAGTCTTTTCTTACTCCCCCAAACCCCCACACTCACTTAAGAGCCTAGGCTTGTTACTTTAGTCAAAAAAGTCAAACTCCAAAAGTTGGGATTTTTCCCAGTTTTGGTGTTGGCGCTAGGTTTTGTTGAGATCTGAAGATAGGTAAAAGGGTAGAGGATTCTGTAGTACAAAAAATGGCCTTTTGAAGCCAAATAGCCAACGGCACAATCCATTTGCGATTCAGAGTTAATCTCCAAAAGTTAGCTGAGTAGGCCAATATAGAATGAAAACCTTGTAGATGAGGATGAAAATCCAAAAAAATAAGGTTAACTTAGGTGAACAAGAGGAGGTGGGTGCCCAGGAAAAAGTATAAAGGGGACCCTTTTTCCTCTCTCACCACCTCCATTTGTGTATTTAGGTCCGTTGGGTCCAATTTATATTGGTATTGTGGCATTTTAGCCACAAACCTTGCAACAGTGTTTTTTGGGCACTTTTTGGCCGTTGTTACTCTTTTCAAGCTTGTGAGGTCTTTGTAGGTCCCTTGTATCTTGAGTGTGTGTAGTACTAACTCTTCTAAGCCTTGAGGCTTGAAGGCTTTCACTTTACCATGTTACTAGAAGTTGTGTGCATTTACCTTTGAGGGGTTTCTTGGTCACCCTCCTTCTCTTTGCATTGTACTAACCCTAGAGTAACCCCCCATATGACTAGCGATGTCGCTTTGGGGGGCCTTTAGTTCACTTCTTTCATTGTACTGACCCCGTGTAGCTAATCCTTGGGTGTTGAAGGTCTCTTTTTGTCTCCCAATACTAACATGGTATTCCTTAGAGGAGGCCAAGAGAGAGTGAAGGTTTGTGGGTCCCACCGTGATGGCGAAGCTTTGGCCCCTCTTAGGATCAAAAGTCTTAGTAGTGTGTTAAAAGAGAGAAACATGGCGAAGCTTTGGACCCCCCTAGGATCAAAAGTCTTAGTGGTGTGTTAAAAGAGCTCCACGGGAGAACCTTGAACCCCCATGGTCCTTTCCCTTATAAAGTTTAGTTTCCAAAATGTGCACGGAATGAACCAAAGTTTAGGTCCCCAAAAGTAAGAGTTAGAAGTCAAGACAATCATGAAGAGTGCACATGGAAAGGTAAAGGGAAGCTCTTCGCTCCTACGAACCTAACTACACAACCCACTTATCATAGAGATGACTCCTCTTAATCTCCTTTAGAGGTCTAATGCAAGGTCATCCATAGACGGAAAAACTCTAGTAATCCCAACCAGTGCCCAGTAGTCCAGACCAAACCCAACACCTTAAAGCAGCCCCTAGCCTCCAACACCCAGCACCTTGATATCCTAACCCAACCCAAGGGCGGGTACCTTGGGACAAGGCTGAGCAAGGTCCATCAACTTCTAGGTTCAAGGGAAGTGGGGTTCAGTGAGTGCTAGTCAAGGAAGGGGAATTCAGGGTGATTGCAAAAAATACTTGTCCTATTTTGTGTCACACAACATGTACTAATTTGTTTTTTGCCCATAACTTTTGTGTTTGGCTCCAAATGACTCAAGATTCATAGAGAAGGTACTCATGACAATCATACACCTTCTCTAATTTTTTCATAATTTCCAAAAATAATTTACTATCCAAAAATAGACCCCAATTCAATGTCACAGTTGCCAATTTGGAGGTTTTTCATACTATTTAGAACCCCCCAAAACTGATTTTGAGCTGAAATTTGGCTGAGATGGTCTTCTAGTAGATTTGTAGCTAGATTCAAAGAAGGAATTTTAAAAATAGTTAAATTTTTCTGGTGTAGAAGTCTACAAAGTGAGCTTCTTTTTGCTTGCATTTTGTAACATATAAAATATTATTTTGGTGTTTTTTGGGGGGAATGAACATCTCTATAGGGTTGTTGCAAATGGTCAGTTTTTATTTTGTGTATTTATTTATTTACTTATTTTTCCTTAATTAAAACATCAAGGTATGCATTTTCTTGAGATTTTAGCACTTTTCTAGTTCTCCTACTCAGACAATTTTTCTATGCAATTCCTTCCATAGGTGCCTTCATCTTAGAGGTATCTATATTAGTTATATTTTTTTCATTTTTCAAAAATTAATTTTCTAATTTTAAAGTACTCCCCAAAAAATCAACAAAACACAACAAAATCAACAAGTGTTTCTTCCAATCACCCTTTAGTAAGAAGGGGGAGGGGGAAGAGTCTAGCAACTACAGGGTTCACAAGCACTAAACCGGAGCTAGGGAAAAAAAGGAGGCCAGTAAAATCAGGGATTAGGGAAAAGAGCACTCCCCTTATACTAAAGCACAAATTGGAGCAAGGAGTTCAACGCCCCATCTCCCACAAAACATCACTAAGATAAAGAAGACAAGCAAAATGAAGGCAATGGGAGGCCGGAAGAATGCGGGAGTGACAAGAAGGAGAGACCCTTTGAAGGAAGGGATGGAGAGTAGATAAGATAGGAGTAGAATCCCCAAGTCAAATTAGAGCCCTTAGATTAAAATTAGGTGATTATCACGAGATTAAACGTAAGACTAGCATGTAAGAAGTAGCTAAACCTTGTAGGACACAATGAAGCGTCCTTGGCTAACCTCGTAGGTAGAACCAAGGGTAGTTGGGCTACCATAGTATATAGGAAGAAGAGTGTGAAAGGAAAAAGAAAGAGGGAAAAAAAAATAGGACAAAGCCAACAAATCAACCCTTGTATTAACCTATCCTATGATTAGAATGGTGGTTCATTGTATCACGGCCTGGGAGTTCATGGTGGAGGAGGGAGAGCTTCCAGTGGGCACGATCAATGATTCAAGTTCTGAGGTATGAGATAACCCATTCCTAACTCTTCTAATGTCCATAATTAGCGGTTAGTAACTCTGGCCGAGGCCACCCTTAGGTCAGACCCCTAGGGCTATAGATCAAGTGGATTTTTAGGGTATAACCATGAAGAGGAGGTCTGTAGCTTTCTGAAACCCTAAGGCACGCTCAAATCGGGTATAAAACAAGGAAGTTATCATCGGATGAAGCTTAGGATTGATTTGGATGAAAAATAGTTAAACCTAGAATTTGACAGCGAATTGAGTGTATTAGGAAGAGGCTATCAATTAGGTTCCAGGGCCAAAGAAAAAAGTTAATTCCGAATTATAGGTTAGGAGAAATTAGCGGATGAAGTTTAGGCAAGGTTCGGATGAGAAATCCGTGAAAGTCTCCAATTAGGGCCAAACTCCAGATCTAGGTAGAAACAAGTCTTTTAACCCATATCTAAAAATTTTGAATCCTTTTGAATTAGGGAATTGGGCTCAATCGATGGATGAAGTTTGAGGAACCGAGTAGTGGTCAAACTTCATCCTCTCATAACTTTGGCTAGGAAGGTCGGATAGGGTCGAGTCTTAGGTTTTTACAAATGGAAAGAAATGACCTAGAGGTTTCTTAGGTTAGTTCTTCCCTGACATAGGTTCCATCCAAAACATACATCGGCCCATCTATTCAGTCAGCCAAAGACACTTAGATGTAGATTAAGAGATTCTTGCATGTTTGGGGTCACCTTAGGCACTCAATATAAAGATCCATTGCTTGGAAGGCACAATGGACCACACTTAGACACCTACAAGTAGGATTCACTTAGCTAAAACCTAGAACCTAGTTGTGCTCGTGATTTACCAAGGGGTGGGTAAATTGACGCTCACACACCAATACAAAAATTGTACGATGGTGTCACATTGGCATGGAATCATGATAAAATCACCACACAAATTGAAGAATGCCTTCCTTGTGGGGTCGCTTTTGCAATAGTATGAATTTCCAATAGTTCAATTGTCTACCATTTGTATGTTATTGGGATGGAAAAAGGGGATTTTATTGCTTTTAGAACCTCTTCCTAATGCTTCGGAATTTTTGGCAAATAGAGTGATAGATAGGATTGCATCTACATTCGAAAGTGTGTGTGCAAAGGCATGATTACTAATTGTACAAAGTTTGGTGACCAATGCAACATTGAATTCATGGTTTGCAAATTTGAATGTATAAGGGTCCAGGGTCTTCTTGGTTGAGATACCAGTAGTGACCTGCTACCACAACATTGGTGACGAGCACTTGTGTCAACACAAGGAAGGGGGCATAGACAAGACTTGCAAACTCGCAATACTGACATATGAATTCTTGTTCCGAGGACCCTTAATGCGCGAGCTATCGCTCCTGGTCGAGAAAGCACAACACGTACAAATTGTGAACAAGTAGAACACAATTTGGCCAAAGCTAAATTTCACAAAATTTGAGAAAATTAGCCACAATGTTAAGAAGGACATCAATGAAACACAAAATGCAGGCATGGATACTCTGCAATGATTCTAAAGACAAAATCGTGCATCCTAAATAAAGTGCAACAAATGCAATCTATGAGACTAGTTGTTGTGTCCAAACTCTATAAACCCAATGGTCTAAGACTGTCAAATGTTGATTAGTTTTGGGAAAGGATGGAGAAATTGCCAAGTCCGATTCTTTACATTAGTCAAATTGGAGTTCTCAAACTCATGAATTGTACACCATCGTATGTTAGCAATTGCACTAGGGTGTTCAAGACAAGCACACTTGCCTTTTCCATAATTGTGACCTTGGAACTCCTCCCTTAGTGGCACATGGAAACCATTGTTTCATTCTATGTGGACACTTTTGGTCCCCTCAGGTGATGAGGGGTTAACTCCTCATAAAGTGAGATTTTTACACTACACATGGTTATTTTTTTAGACATTTGCATCAGTCTTTTATCATATAAATTATACTCCTACCAAATTTCAAAATTGTAGCAAGATTTTTGCACATACTGTTAGGGTTGCTTCAAAAGTTCAAAGCAACATTACTTTAGATCTTAGCACCCGATCAAAACAAAATTATATTCCCACTTAAGGGGTACATGTTCACACCTTGTGTGGAAATTGAAGAACATCCATTTAAAAATGACTTCATATGCAAGTACCTAAGATCACCTACGTATGTTTAATTGTCATTCACTCCTTTAGGGGTTTAAAAATTGCATAAATTGTAGATGACAATAGAGTAGTAAAGGGGAAGACTTAGCTAAAGATGATACCAAGTATAAAATTAGTGTTGGTCATTCAAAGTTATATACTCCCTTTGTCCTGAAATAAATCCAAGTTCCAAATATACTTGTCATTAATTAAATTTGATACGCTCCAAGAAATCAGCCATCTACAACATGATTGACAACAACTAAAGTTAGATGGCACAACTTGAAGCAAAAAGATCCGCAAATAACATTGTATAGCAATTCAATGTATTCCTTGCAAAGGCAATCGAAATGCAACCTCTAACCAACAAAAGGCAAAGAATTCAACCCACAATTGTACATAAATCGCTTCTAACAAATCTCTTGTTGAGAATTTCCTAGAGTTGAATCACATGACATTGTTGGAATTGAATGTAGAAGACATCAATAGATGTCACTACACCAATGTTGCTCGGAGAATGATCAAAATTAATACCACTTGAGCAATTCCCCCAAGGGGAGAAATTTGTCACTTTCAATGCTTGTTTTTAATATGCATTGTTTCACTACTTACTTCCACTCTTTTACACCTAGAGGGGTTTATTAGAAGCTACAATAACTATGCAATCTCTTGAAAATAGGAACAACTCACACGTTAATCTAGCCATTTCCAAGAAACCCTGGATTTAATTTGAGATAGGGAGAGTATGTATTTATATCTATATTCTTTAATTTTTTTAATTTTATATTATAAAGGGTTGTAAGAGGAAAGTTTGACTATTGGCATTGCTATGAGAGTTCCATATAAAGAAATCTATATTTTAATGTAGGTTTTTGAAACTCATGTCTTATATTTTCTTGTCATGGTAGAGGATCCTAATTGTGCATCCTACCTAAAATAATATATTAGTACAAAATCTTGCATAAATGACTAAATATTGGTTTTGAGGATGTACCTCATGTCATCATCAAATTTCTAATGGTTTTAGATTTTGTCCATATTTTTTGAGCCCCTATAACTTTTGTATTATATTATTTAAATAATGCATTTACTAGTGCATTAGACTTTTCTTTGATTTGCAAACAAAACTACTCAAAGAATATGATCATTCTAATAGTATTAACTATCCACTCAAAAGACAACCTCCACTTCCTACTCAATTAATTAGCCCCCCCCCCCCTCCTTCAAAAACTTAGTAGCCATTAATCGTTTTTGAAAAAAAATAATAACACCCCCTTCCCTATCTTTAATCCTGATACGAATATTATGATACCATACGTATATCATATGTATACGGATACAATAAACAGGTATGGAAAACGGATATTGAATATTGATTACGTACTGAATATATAATGTATACTATATACATATTAATTATTGAATACTGAATACATATTGAATATGTTGATATAACCCATATCATGTGCCAAATAAACTGCTCATCAAAAATATAAGTAAGCGTGGGAGTAGCTTTTACAAAAAAAATTGGTGAAAGGTGTAATAAAATTACAAAAAACAATCCCACTGTCTTTTGGGTGGATACGTGTCCTCACTATTTGCTCAAAAGACAACCTCACATTCAATATAAAAAGTGTTACATTTGGATGTAGTTATCATACTTTTGAGATGACTAGACTTCTTCCATTTTCATAATTCTATTTTTTAAAGTATTAATGATGAATATCAAATGTATCATATAGACTTCTTCTTTTTTAAGAGAACTTGCTTTTGAGTCTTTTATAAGAAATAAGATAGCTAATAAAAAAAATCTATGTCCATTGTTTTCCAATGAGATTTAGGAAGTTGAATGATTCAATAAAAATATAGTTGTGTGATTGTATAAAAATGAGCCTTAATTATATTATTTATACAAATAATAAATATAGGATCTACCTTTCAAAAAGAACATGAAGTTAAACCATCTAATCATGCAATTGTCCTGTAGACCAAAAGATAGAAAAGGAGCTGAATAAACTCCAAGATCTTGATTTACAACGATTTTCCCCCCAAAATAAAGATTCTTATGGAGATGGAAGATGTCCCTTTAATTCATTTCAATAAATATGTCTAAAAAGAAAAATATGGAGCTTTCACCATTTTCAAGATCCTAATTTCATTTAGAGAATAACTTTTAGGAAAGTCAAAACCACAACACACTAGTTAGAAGAAACCCATGTCTAAGTTGATGGATTTTTTTGGACATCCAATGTAACAACCTATGTTTTTATGTCAACAATGACATCTTCAATGATAGTATAAATTACATTGGACATCATTGTTGACATAAAAACATGGGTTGTTACATTGGATGTCCAAAAAAATCCATCAACTTGGACGTCCTAAAACATAGATTTCTTATAGTGACATCATCAAATTTATCAAGAATTTTCTTACGGAAAAATGTCGATGATTTCTTATTAGTATGTGGACCATTTTATGATAAAAATCACAATCAACCAATTACCTAGATATATAACCTGGAAGTAGCTCTATAATAAAAATTTGCCTATGCAAAGTAGCATAATGACAAAGTGAGAAAGTTGTGCAACTTATTAGTCTTTGGATCCAACTGAAAATTAGGGCAAATTTTGTTTTCATTTATACATTTTCAAAGAATATTTGGGATTATGGTGAGTATTCCATGACACCTTTAATCACTAAAAATTATGTATGCAAACATCATCATTACATGGACCTCCATTCAAAATTCCAATTGCATATTTTGTAGATACTCTAATTTCTAATAAATTTAAACAAGTTGTGCACATAGATACCAAATTTTCTTTTACATGAAACTTGGCTACTTGGATGGATTATGCAAAATTTCCAATTCATCATGATCAAGTGCAAATATATGTAAATGTTGTAGCCATGGTTAGAAACAACATGCAGTAGTTTGTTTTTTTCTAAATGAACTAGAACTTGGGATATCTCCTTCCACACGAGATACCAAGACTCACTCATATGCACCACCATTGACCAAACAATCCAAATTTGTATGCTCCTTGTCTATCTGTTCTAGTCTTGGATTGATCCACGTCCATTCTATCCGTGAAAATCTTAGAACTTATAAAAATGAAAACTATAATCTTTTCTAAAGTGGCATTGATAGAAGTTGCTCTTCCAAGCATCCTTCCTGCATTGAGTTGTAATAATGGATCAACATCAATTTTGAAGATCCTAATATGTTGGTATGTGTGAGCCATGGTTGGAATTGTCAATGGGTCTTAGGATTTTTGCTTTTGCTCAATTTTAGTACAATTTATAGCTAAAAAGTCATAAAAACAATGTTTAAACAATATTTTGTAGAAGTCCGTACTTATACAATGATTTATCCTTGGAAGTTGAGAAGTACCTTAAGCACTCCAATTTTCTACTTCAAGTATCTAAATTAGATGTTTGAAGCATTATTTAGGAGTTTAGAGGTATTCAAATTAGTAGTGAGATTCATAAATTAGAATATAACTATGACTAGACCTTTGAGTGCATGTGATGGAACATAGTTTTATGAGAATTAGTAGTTCATGATAGAAAGAGTCATTTTAACTTTAGGAATATGGCACATAGTTGACCCATGTAGAGTTTATCATCTATTTTGAGATAGCTATGAGAAATTCAATTTGCAAAATGTTCCTAGAAGTTACCTAAAAAGTTTCAGAATTTTTTGGAATACAAAAGATGACTCCATTGGGAGTCAACCATGTTTTTCAACAATGGTAAATTCATAGAAATTATTTTGGTATGGGTAGAATTTCACTAAATATTAGGATAGAATGTTTAGTACTAGTAATAATGTGCATCACCTAGTTTCAAGGCATTCCGACAACGACAAGTACCAAAATCAGCAACTACATCGAATTTAGGTGGAATTTGAAAACATTCAACATGTTGACCAATGTACCAAGAGTTCGTGATATCCAATCAAAGTCAAAGAGGAGTCTTTTCTTACTTTTACAAATCTTCCAAACACCCTAGGCTAATTAAGTCCTTTGAAAAATGTGAACTCCATCATTTAGATTTTTAACCTTCTTTTAATTTGTAATTTGTTGGTTTCTACAAGCTAAATGACATGGGAAGGGGGGGTATAGTTGCACATGGTAATTGGGTTCTTTTTAAGCCCACGGAGCAATCCATTTATTAATTGGAGTTTTTCTCCATAAGTTAGATTGGTCACAACAATAGATTCAATCTCTAGTAATTAGAAGTAATTTAGAGTTAATTCTAGGAAGTCTTTTAGGTAAATTGAGAGGGGAAGAGCCTTGGAGAAAGTCTTAAAGGCTTCTCTCTCCTCTCACTTTGCACCCTTTTTTAATTTTGTTGTTTGCCACATTCACTGGCATTTTGTTTAAGGGCCTCTTCACACTATGGCCGTCCAAGTCAAGAGGCTGTGGGAGTGAATGACCCAAACTTTGTTGAGAGTCCAAAGAAATGGGCTATTAAAAGGCAATAAAAAATAGGATTTAAAGCCTTTGGCCAGCCATAGTGTGAAGCCTCCAAAGGCCAAGTCCAAAAGGTCCAAACCTTAGCAATGAACTCCCATGGCCTCTTGATTGGGATGGCCATAGAGAGTCCATCGGTTTTAGCCAATCAAATTTCAGGAAACCATGAGTTTGGCCTCTCGACCCTTCACACTATGTGGCACAAGCCAAAGTCCATCAAATTTGATGTCCCCTAAACTGCCTACATGACAACCAAATGTTTAGATGGTGACGGACTCTTGACTAGAGTTTGGGTTGAGCAAAAATGGAGATCCAAACTCAAGTTGAGAGGCTGTGGGAGTTTTTTCATTAAAAAACAAAATCTAACAAGATCTCAATCATTAGATTGGCATAGGTTTGGGCTTTGGGCTTGGCTGTGGGAGGCTTCACATGACCTTGTGCCGTAGTGTGAAGTGGCCCTAAGTGTTTGGCCAATTCATTGTCTACTTTGTGTTTTGGAGCAATTTACTCATTGTTTGGAGTCTTTGAATTTGTCTTAAAGGATGCACATGTCCTTTTGAGTCTAGCCTACTTTCATTTCTATTTTGAGTCTTTGTATACTAACACTTGTGACATTTTTTTATTTTATATTTGGAAATTTTAGTCAATTGTCTTGTATTAACCATTTTGCATGAGCTCCTTGTGTGAGATTTCTCATCTTTTGGCAAAAATCCCCTTAGAGCTTTGAACTAGGAAATATATGATCTAGTTTAGGTGTTTGTAGTATGTGGTGCTTATTCCGTAGTTGTGTATTCCTAACTAATGGCAGATCCTTGTTTCCATACTAACCTTTTGTATTTTTCCTTGCCTTTATTTCCTTCCATAAGACAAAGCTTCACCCTTATAACCAACTTTTAAATATTCTTTAGTATTTTGTTGTAGGTTTCCCCAAAAGAAACTCCAAATCCAACTAATCTATATGAAAGTTGATTAGAAATTTGATCCAATTAGGAGTAACATTATAAGAGAATTGGGGTCTAGGGATGCCCAACTTGGAATTGGCTAATATAGAAAAAGATCCTTCGTAACTTAGAAAATAATGCCAATATGATTGTTTACAACGTAGAGCCTTAGATGATGACATTGGATTTTGGAAGAGTTGTCACCAATAGCAACAAATCATTAGAATCCAAAAAAGAATGATGACATTATTTGCTTGTCCCTTGGATCTTATAAACATTGTTTGCCAATTGTTGTACTGCTTGACAAGACTTCTTATATGACAACATTCATCTTTGTAGCCAAAATATACTATTCAATTTGACATATTCATTGCTTGAAGTGGCAAGGTACCAACATGGCCCTTATTTGTACATGACAGGATACATTATTGTTGCAACATAGGTTGGGCACAAGTGCATTCTTGCCAACTTGGCATGTATCACCAACATTGCATTGGACTAGAGGTTTGATGAAAATGTGTGACAATGACCATGTAAATGAACCTAAACCCTTTTCTACAAACCAAACAATTCATTTTCAAGCCAAAAGCACTAGACATGTTGAGACCTCAATTCTCTTCTAGTGAAAAGTAGTCCATGTAAGGGCCAACTATTATAGAACCATTTTTGTTGGATAAAGATAAAATTATTAAATTCTAAATAGAGAAATACAACACGTAACTAAAGATACAAGTATTCACTTATATTCAATGTATTTAAAACAAGGGAATAATTGCAAGTATTTTTATCCAAATAAATATAAGTTTTTTTGTGAGAATATCTTTATATGATCTTTAATACAATCCTCTATTTAATTCTCATGTAAAAATCCCTATGTGACAATCTAAAATGCTATTGCTCCCAAATATTCAGATGTCACAACTCAACTAGAAATTTAAAAAACGAATTCTTAAGAATGATGGAACTAATGTGATGCTATTACTTTAAAGACTAGGACACTGAGGCCAAAAAGTGGCCAATGGGTGACTTTCAAGTTTACTGTAGAAATGGAAAATGCACTTGTTGATCTACAAATCAGATGATTTTTGGCAAAGTAACTTGGTGATAGGTCTCATCATTTCAAAAATTTATAGTAGTGGGAGTCACAATAGTAAAAGAGTTGTCGCTGAAAATGTAATCAAACTTGCTAAAAGGATACTTATCCTTTGAAGCAATTACAATTTATTCATCAAATTCAATGAATGGAATTTTTCAAGCCAACCAAAGCACTCCAAAATGCCTTTAATCAATAAACACCCTAGGGTACCAAAAGTTTCCTCCCATACTCTCGAAGTCTAATTTGAAGTGCTATAACTTGCATCTGATGTCTGAATTCAATAAAACTTGTTGGAAAATATGTATTCTCTCTTCTAGTTTGTGTGATAAAATTTTCAAATCAATCCAAGGTGTACCAATTTTATGGAAGCAATTCAAAGTTTACAGGTTCAATTTGAGTTTACCAAATTGCATTTGATGGTTGCAACTTTGGGGGCTTGTATCTCCTTCATAAAATGTTTTTTTTTTTATAAAGTTTGTTGAGTTATGCCCCCTAAAATTCTAGTTACTATGATAACTTTTCATACCAATCCAAGATGTTTTAATGTCAGGGAGCAATTCAAAGTTCAAAATCTAGACATTTTTGGATTACAGTGAACTTGGGTGACTTATTTCTTCATACAATGTTCGTTTTCAATAGAAAAATCATGAAAGTTGTGCATACTAGTCTAGTTTGTGTGGTTAGAATTTCATATCAATCCAAAATGTTATGAGTGTTTGAGAAGCATTTTTAGTAGAAGGAGGTTTAACCTTAGATGTGTTTTATGCAACTTTTCTTGCTATTTTTTAAAATTTCAAAGCCATTTTGAAGGCACAATGAATCAATTGAATGATGTTTTCTTTTACTAATGTGTTTGTATGTTGATTTTGAATCACTTTTTAGCTTAAATTTTTCATTTGAGTAGGTTTAGCTATCAAATTTCACCTTCAAATGTATTGCTAGGAAAATTTCAGCATCCTTTTTCAACACTAAAACATTATAATCTTGCAATCTATGTGGCCAAATGACTCTACATTTGATTCATATCATCTACAACATGTTAGGGAGAGGAAAAAAAATGGTGACTCCCCCTAATGGTGCACAAAGTTCAAAAGACATGCAAGCAAATGAAAGTAAAACATGTGTTTTGTATTAGAAATACATTTTTGTGCCAATCTTAGATACCAACCCTAAAAACCTGATTCTACATGGCATCATTTCTTTCAATCCATAGGGACCACAAAAGTACTTCACAAATCAACATCTACATTTGTTTCTGCCAACACTAACCCTAGAAGGACGAGCAAGTCACTGTGGAAATCACCCTTTCGGTTTACAATGTCAACTATTTGCTTAAAAAACTAACCAAGAGCACTCATTAGAAGTCAAACTATTGTGCAGGACCTCCCCTTTTCCACACAAAATTCCCAGGGTGAACACCAACACTTCTAATAACTTATCTATCTTCCATAAGATAGAAGGATTCTCTCTCATCCATCAAATACTTAATGTCAGTGTCGTCTTTCTTGGAGTTAACCAACCTCCTCCACATGGAACAATCCAAATGGTCTCGACACTGCTATACAGGATAAGTCTGCAGGAGGAACCCTTGGTCCACAGGAGTGACAAGTACACACTACCGTCTGGCTACCAGTGGAATGTTCTTCATTTGTTTCCAAAAATAAAAATAAAATAGGCAAACCAGGCAGTCCTTGGAACACTCATTTGACCTTCACAAAAGGCATCATAACTTAACTTACATGGATTTTATCTGCACAAAGAAACTGATGAAAAAAATGCAATCCTTATCTGACATTTTACAATGGATTCCATTTGATTATAAATTTTCTTAAAAATTTCAATAAAGTTTTTAATTGTGATCCAGGCTGGGTGTGTCCAAGAAGGTGACACCACTTAAGTTACAACCCACTTCTCAGTCCCTTCATTTCCAGTGGCCCTCTTGATGAGCACGGACGCCCACCTTATTGGCAAGACGGCCGCTAACCCACTTGGATATTTTTCACTTCACTCCATAATTTACTCCAAGGCGGGAGGTTTCAGCGCTGGACACGTGGAGTCAACGAAGTGGCACTGAGAATTCATAGTTTATTCCTACAGTGTCCCAAAGCTTGGCTCCATGTTAAAGTTAAAGTGAATCTGGAACTTCAACAAATAAATAAAATAAAAATATATATAAAAAGAAGAAGTCTCTATATTAACTTATCCACTTTCCAATTTCTGTCAAAGAAAACGAAGCAAATGATCAATCCATTAAAATTATCTTACCTTGCTCCCATGTTCGGATGCTTCTATGGGTTGCTTGAGTTTGTGGACTACGTGTTTTTCCAATAAAGAGGAGAGTAAAATATCATCCCGCCCCAACCCCCCAAACCGTCATTCATGGGCGAGGGTGAGGTCACCTCCAAGGAAGGAAGGAAGGCAGGCCAGGTGGGGACAATCCTGGGAGGGGGCTTGAGAGGGAGATTGTATCGTACAGTCCACGCCGCCCAAAGTGTTGGCATTGGGATCCCATGGAGACCGAGCCGTTGTTGTACAAATGGAATAAAATGATGGGTATGGACAATTGGCATGGCGGGCTTGGAAAAATGGAGCACTTGAAAGCCAATTAGACACGAGAAACTGATTGTGATGATCTCAGTGTGACGGAAATAGTTAACTTAACTTACATGGAAAGATTTGATGTTATGCAGATTTGGTATTCGCTCGTGTCGTATGGTGGAGTTGGGAGTCAAGATTTGCGTTGACGGATATTAACCCCTAAAAGGACAATTGTCCTTTGATTGGACAATTGAAAATCTGGGTAGGTTCTTATGAAGTCAATTTTGATTGGCTGTTCTTCAGATTTTGACATAAGGTGTGAATATGTACTCCTTTAGTAAGAATTTCATTTTTTTTTCTGATCAGGTGCCCGGATCAAAAGTTCTGCTGCCCTGAACTTTTTGGGCAGCTTGGGCAACTTCGGACAGCATGTGCAAAATACCTCTTCTACTTGTGAAATTTGTTAGGTATGTTAAGTATATGATGCAAGATGCAAATGTAAAAAAACAAACCATGTGTAGTGTAAAAATCTTACTTTAGGAGGAGTTAAAGGCTACTTACCCTATTAGGCAAGGTCGAAAAAAACCTTTTTCTTCTAAAATTCAAACATTATAATCTTTCAATCCATGCAATCAATGTTTGTGAAATTTTTTCCACACATCTCCATAGTAGTCTAGTACAAATTTATAAGGTTGAATTCTGAGAGAAAACTTCTTTTTTTCCAAGTTTGTTCTCATTGCCTCCAAAAGTGATAGTTTTCTACAATTTCTACCTAAAATATGCCTCCGGGCTTCATGGGTAAATCTCCCCTTCTATTGCGAATTTATCGTGAAGGATGGATGTTGTTTAATAGAACCATTGAAGGATTGAGAGGTTGTAAGAATTTGAAGTATGTCAAGTTTGTCTCAACTTTTGTGCATCTTAATCCTTTGACCATCATCTCAATTTATCATGATGGATGCATGATGATGGTTGAATGGAGACTCAAAAAAAAAAAACTTCCCATTCCACTATTGGTTTGTGGGCTTCGTTGGCCCCAACTCCATAAGGAAGCCGACTCTAAGCTTTGGGGGGCCATGAGACTATAATTATAGGCATCCTATGAATGGTCAAAGTACAAAGGCTAGTGAAGGCCCTCAACGAGATTAGGGTACTCTCAAAAGTGATAGAAACTATGAAGAGCCTCCAATGCAAAATGCCTAGTTAAATTGATTTCTTTAAGTAATCATAGCATTGAGAATTTGGGAGATGTGACAATGTGATCATTAGCATGCACAAATTAGAGATAAGAGCTTGAGAGTGACTTAGTAACCACTTTAGGGTCTGTTATATATATATATATTGGATGTAAAATCATCAAAAAATGTGGTCTAAATTCTAGACCTTGACATTTTGGTCATTTTAGGAATATATTGTCGTCATATGTATGAATAATCAAATTTTCATGTAGTGATTAAGTGTTCATGAGAACATATCCTAAGGTGACTATTGTGGAGGCACTTTCTATATGTTTGTGGGGGGACTTAGGACACTTGTCATATATATAAATATATATCACTTCAAAATAATAATAATAATTCATTTATAGTTTGTAAAAAATTATGTTCCTACTTCCTCTTATTCTATATATTATTTCTTCACTTGTGAATAAAAATTCAAATTTCTTCAGATGCCAAGGAAATACATCAAAAATTGTGGCTACCATAAGATATCTTACTTTAGTTGATGTCGAAGAATTAATTCAATTTAAAGGTATTAGGTACAAACATCCCAACCAAATACAAATATTTGGGTTTTACAAATGGACAAAAGTTTTTTTTGTTTGATTTCACAAATAGGATATATATAAATTATTTCATTATAAACTTTGATTTTTAAACAAAAAAAACAAAAATACTTTAGAAATACTAATGATTTTCATAAGGTGACCAAAATATTCTACATGTGTACTATAGAATAAAGATAGAATAAGACTTCATAACCTTCAAGAAAATTTGAGACACTTAATCCCTAAAGAATCAACATGTAATTTTTGCCAACATAGAAATTTTGGGCAAATCCATGTGACTGGAGATTTTCAGATTTTATGTTGAAATTTTTAGAGATGGCGGGGGACAAGGAATATCTTTCATGAGCACTAAATTTCATGATATTTAGAAATATGAATCAAAAGTTATGGCCTAATATGTTATTTTTCTCTTGGGTAAGGAGTCCAAGCAAATCAAAAAAAAAATCAGAAATTGGTTTTCTAGAGTTTTACATACATAGAAAGCTTTGAATCATTCCATTTTGATGAGGGTCATTGCAAGAAACACTTGTTGTTTTCTGTAGCATTTTGAAAAACCAATTTGTATTCAATGCTATAACTTTTGATTTATAAGTCCAACGCCCAAACCAAAAAATTCTGTCATAGAATTCTTGATTTCCATTGTACCCCCTTTTTTTAAAATTAAAAAAATATTTTATATTTAAAAATCAATTTCATTAATATGTCACACTTTCAAGTTTAGGGTTTTTTGTACTAAATATTGGTTCAAATTAATGATTTTTTGCTGAAATTTCTGTGGTATATTTCTATAGTAGGTAGACATGTCCCTACTAAAGGGCATAAAAAAAAAATTATTTTATGTCCTCCACGTTTGCTCAAAGAGGCCTCCCTTATGAATGCACTTATAAACATTAGAAATCTTTTTTACCTCATTTTTTTAACCAAATATCATCACCATGAAGTCTTTTCCAATGTCAAATTTTTAGTTTTTTTGAAAATTTATTTTCCTATTTTCTACAAATTAAAATGTCCCAATTGAATTTTCTTCACCAAAATTCTATGTCCAAAAAGTTGTCCCAGTAAATACAATTGGGACATTTTAATTTGTAGAAAATAGGAAAATAAATTTTCAAAAAAACTAAAAATTGGCCATTGGAAAAGACTTCATAGTGATGAGATTTGAGTTTAAAACTGAGGTCAAAACCATTTCTAATGCATGCGCAAGGGAGGCCTCTTTGTACAAACATGGAGGACATGAAATAATGTTTTTTTAGATGCCCTTTGGTAGGAACCTGTCTACCTACTATAGGAGTATACCACAAAAATTTCAACCAAAAATCATTAATTTGAACCGGTATTTAGTATTAAAAACCCCTAAACCTGAAGTGTGATATATTAATGAAATTGACATTTAAATATAAAATAATTTCTAAAAATTTCTTAAAAATAAGAAATATGATGACAATCAAGTTAACTAGAAATAGATTTTTCATTTTTGGCATTGGGTTTTAAACTCATAAGTTATAGTGGATGACAAGAGAGTCACTCTAATTGTGACAAAAAAACAGGTAGGTGTTTCTTGCAATGACCCATCAATGAGTCCAAAGTTATGAAGAGTTTCAATTTGCGGGTAGTTATGAATTCTCTACTCTAAAACAAATTTTGTAGTCCTTTATTTATTACATCAATTTTCAATATTTTTTGAAAAAATAAAATCATAGGATGTACATTGTTGATATTACAAAATTTCAACCATTTACCATTGGGATTGAAAATTTTCAATTCCATGACTAAATTCTTAACAATTTTATATTTTGAATCATTTGCTACTTCTTTCTACTTACCATTTTTTTCATGTATGTTGTACAATTCTAAATAATTTGAAATTTTTTAAGCATGTAGTCAATTTGCTTACAAGAATGAATCCAAAGAAGAACCACCACTTTGGACAATTTTTCTTACAAATGTGAGCTTGTGAAGTGCAATTGCCTTGTGTTTTGCAGGGACAAAAAAAGGATTTTTGAGAATTTGAAAGCTTATATCTAGCAATCCACATGGTGAAAATTTCTGAAATTTTTTCCACATATTCTCAAACTAGATTACTACAAGATCATATGTTAAGATGCATCTAAAACTGTTTTTTTTCCTACAATTTAGTACTTGCATTAGAAATGGCAGTTTTGGAGTGTTTTTGATGAAAACATAGTCAAAGAACCTAAGGGGGTGATTCCATTCCATTACAAAAAAACTTTCCTTTGGCCTCTACCGGTGTATGAGGTGTTATAAACCACATGATTAAGTATCACGTTGTAAAAAAAGCCTCATTAAAAAACTTGGCACTTAATGAGATAAACTTTCAAAATATGATCTTTAACTAATGTTTGAGTAAACCAACCATTTCTATTTCTATATGCATTCTCATTGGTGCACAATTGTATGCTTGGGTGCCCCTTAATTTCGGATCATTATCCCCTTTGTACCAATGTACATGATGTAGACATTTGTCATCTATTATCAATTTCACGAAAAAATTATCTCAGAAATATTGTACAATGATAATTTTGTATTCTATAACCATCCATTGAAAAGATGCAAACCGGTCATTCTTGAAAATTTACCCCCATGGAAAAAAATGAGAGCCATTAGATATTTTCAAGAAAAACCCACCCCCCTTCTGATCTGCCTTGATCTTGAAAAATAAGAAATATAGAGTTTGATACAAATGCAGGTTTGAGATACGGATATGGATATGGACAATAGTACATATGAAATATGTATATTCACATATCCCATATTGTTTGCAACTACCCAACTCCTTTAGAATTACAAATAGGAGGAGGGGGTAGTAGGTGAATAGAAAAAAATTTAATTACAAATAAGGGGGGGGTAATAAATATTTTAAAGATAAAATTAAATGAGGGTCCTTTTTTTTTCTTGAAATTCATGGACAATTTCCATGGGGGCTCTTGAGTAAATGGGTGGGTTGCACTAATTGAAATGCACCTCATCCTCACTATCCACTTAAAAGACATGACATAAAGTCAATAGCCTCAAATTTTCAATCAAACTCTTTGTCATTGAAGGATTTCTTAATATCTTAAATGATAATAATAAAGAAATTTGAGAAGGGTTCCTTATGTTATATCTTTTTAAATTTAGGCCATCAATATTTTTCAAAATCACACACGTTGACAATAGTTTAATCTCAACATTTTTGAAATTTTAGTTTATTTCAACTCATACAACAAAAATGGGACTATCAAATTCAATGATCAAGTTTCAACATTCCAAGCCCAATCAAAGTTGGCAAATGTGATTTGGCAAAATTCTACAAATACAAAGAATTTTTTTTCCATTAAAATTTTAAAAAGAATAATATCTTCCAAAATTGGCATCTATATTTAGAATATTTTTGCCAACCTTTTCACCCAAGTATAGTATTGAGAATAAATGATTAGAAATATTATTAAACAAATTGACTTGGAAAAGAACACACTTTACTTCAAATTTAGTATTCAAGATTTGACTAACATCCTAAAAGAGCTTGAAGGTGAGAATGTGAGGATCCATAGTTTTAACTACCTTGAAGGATACTAGGGATCTAATGTCAGTTGAATGATTTTACTATTAAATGTAGAAATAAAGATTGCACTTATTGGTCCAACAATTAGAGCATTTTGGTGATTCCCTTGGTCATGGGGGACCTTGTCTTTCAAGGGTTAAATATGTTGCATCCAACATAATTTGATTAAAAAGTTGAAAGGTCAAAATTTGAAGAAATTTGAAGCTTGTTGAATTACACATTTGTTTGCAATAATGTGATGACATACATGCAAATCTAACATGCCATCAATAATTGAGAGCTAGTAAATGTAGCTTTTATTAAGTTGATTGGTTGATTAACCATTAAAGGATGCTGCAGACGTTTTTTCTTCAATGAATGACAAAGATTCCTTCCATGTAGGACAAAAGTACAAATATTCTTTGTTGGAATTTTATATGGAAAGGGAATGTCTTGTGTAGTAGTTTGACTTCCACTGAATGTTTTTGCATTTTTTTTAAGCCAATGATTCATACACTATCCAAAGGGCTGATTTCCATGGTGACCATCCCATCCTTTAAGGGTTGATCTTGTTGGATGCCAAATGTCCCTTGGATGACTTCACCTAAGATTGTAGGATGGCAAGAAAACATTTTTTCATCCAGTCGGAGATGGCCCTAAACTACCGGGTGATGGTGGTGAGGTACACAAACCAAATGGCGTGGTTGCGGGTTCGATACCTGGGGGCGATAGGTTCTTTACCTTGCTTGAAATCAGCCTCTCTTCTTGACAGAACCCCCTACAGTGTGTTTCTTGAACACGATTGTTTTAAAAAAATCATTTTTTCATCCTATTTAAATAAATTTTTAAAATTGCTTCACTATATTTCATTGAATAGTATTGAAAATATCCTAATTATGGTATTATTGACTTTTCTAAAGAAGAAGATGCTTAATCCACCTATTACCCTTGTAGTCTATCTTGTTCATTTCTTGCTATTTACTCTTGATGTGAATTTTAGCCATAAAAATGATATTTTTGAAATTTCAGTTCTAACTAATGAAATGAAACTCATCAAGTGTAGTTTCTTTTCCAATTGGAATTTTGAAAAAATCGTAAATTTGATATTTTATAGCAATACAAAAATTTGGATCTATAACCATGGTTTGTTGTTTTTCTAAATTTGGAGTGATATGCTAACTTTGGTTTATACTATAATCTTATACGCTCTAATATACATCCAAGTTGAGAATTTCAGAGTTTTTGAGTGTATTATATATTTGATATGAATTTTCTTCATTTTTTTCTTAAGAAATTCACTGTAATTTCAAAATTTCTCCCCCAAATTTGAAAGCTTTATAACTTGTATTGTAGTAGGCACATGACTTCATTTTTGAAAAATAAATGAAATTTTTTTCATTCATGTCTAGTTGCAAAATGTCAGCAAATAGATTGATGGATAGTGACACTCAAAATCAATGGTCATGGATTCGTCCTTCTAGTATTGAGTGATTAAGCAAAATGCAACAATATTTTCAAATACCCTAGCTAAAACAATGTTGACAATGTACATTTTCTCCTTCCTCATAAGGTAAACCAACCTATGATAGACAAAAGACCCATCACCAATACACCTAGGGAATGATCCATTCTAATCTTGCATCAACCCATGACAAAAAAAATTTTAATAAATGAAATTTTGGCTTCATTAAGTTGAGCTAGTGGCCACAATCAATGTCTTAAATGATGGTGGTGATGAAGTGATTAGTGATTGTAATAGGAACTTCAACCTTCTAAGTATAAATTCATCACAAGAAGCAACTTTCTTAGGCTTTACATGTTGTGAACCCTACTTTAGGAAATCAAGTGTGATTGCTTTAGGTGATTTATAAGAAGGCCATTATGAATACACAATATATTTTTGCTTGGTTTTGGATTACATAATCTAGAGTGACTCTTTGGGGCCAATTGGGCAAAAGAACTTCCAAAATTCATAACAAATTCATTCTTTGTCTAAAAAATAAAATTCCAATTGCTCAATCCCCATTTCTCACCTCTGTCTTTTATGTGGAAAAAACAATTTTAATTTTTTTCAGGACAAATTAAACCAGTCAGTCTCATTCTGCCATGTCCATCATAGGTTGTTTTACCCTAAGGTAGTGTGCTCATAAACCGTCCATTTCAGGGTTGTTGTGCCTTTTTGATGGTTTTCAAATGCCCAAAAATATTTTCCCTTATTTTTCACTTGAAGAAAAACCGATGCGGAACTAACACAAGTGGTTTCATATTTTGTGGAGCATTTATGAATTCCTTATGAATTTTCAAAGAATTCTGTGGTAGGCACCTATTTTTGAGCGTAGGCCTTGCACACACACACACACCTCCCTCACTTTGAAAGAAGATATGGCTTGACCAAGAACAATCACTATGACATTCAAAAAATAATACACAAGTTTCCTAAATACAACCATTACTAAACTTAAACACACCCTAAATTCTTTTAACATTTGTAAGAGGATAACCGATTTTTAATTAGAAAAATTAAATGGACACACACTAGCTTTGAAATAGACCCTCTCTAGCTCTTACTCTATCCATTGGCAAAGTATGAATCAATACTTCACAAATCTCAATAATGCTCTCACATTGTTGGCAATCCATTTTCGAACCACTGAGTGTTCATTTCAGAGGTACATCAGGAACTTCAAGACATGTGAACATGGTGCCACGATGGTGCATTGAAATACAATTAAGTTAATTTGGTGCCAACCTCCATACCAACCTAGTATGGATAAAATGACAGTAAAATGACCAGTATGCAGCCTTTGGTGTCAAAATGACACCAAAATAATCTGGCCCAACTTTTCTGATGTACTTACTGGGTTGTTAGAAGAAGATGGTCTCAATAACAACATACTACTATAACATAATTATCCCCCAATTGACAAAGCCCTATCATGTGTAAACTGATTGCTGCAAGTTCCTGACGCACTGAAAAGGCTGCATAAAACTTGACTTGAAACCGTACGTACCACATCCAAAGTGGCCTTCCAACTTTACCGATGAATTCCAATGTGTGTGTGTGTTTTTCTTCAATCATGGCATCATTCAATTTGGACTTCCATCAAATCGTTTATGAGAGGGTTCAACTTCCGGTCATCAAAGGAACAGCCAGCAATCACAAGCCTGGTGCTCAGTACATTCAATCATGGAGATCAATGAAGGAGGACGGACACCCTACCCGGACGGAAACTGGACCGGACAGGATAATGACGGGGTCCCAGCCAGGAGAAGGGGGCGTTGAGCCCCGGGCCTTGAAGTTAGGACGGTGATACTCATGAGTAGTGGGTTTTGTGTAATTTAATTTAACTTCACAACACATGATGATTTGGAGTACCTGCCTGCCTGCCTGCCTGCCTTGGGCTCCACTCCACAAAAGTGAGAAGGCGACAAGGAGTCAAGGGAGACTAACCTATTACCAACCAATTAACAACTTTGGAGTTTACCTTGTCTATACTACTATCCACTTTAAAGGGATATACACAAATCTTATCAACTAGTTAACCCCTAAAGGACCAAGGCACATTTGGGGCAAAAATTGTCAAAAACTGCCACTTTTTAGGGCAACAAGAAAAAAATGATTTAAAAAAAAAAAATCAACCATAGAAATTTGTACTAGATTTCTTTGGGAACTATTGAAATAAAATTTAGAAACTTTGACTGCATAAATTGAAAGATTATAACGTTTGAAATTAGGTGAAATTTTTTTCCAACCTTGTCCAACAGGACTTGCAAATTTTAACTCCTTCTAGAATGAGATTCTTATTCTAAACATGGTTATTTTTTTGACATTTGCATCTTGCATTATGTAAGCAACACACTTGCCAAATTTCAAAATCATAAGAAGAGTATTGCACATGCTGCCTGAAGTTGCTTGAGCTGCCCACAAAGTTCAAGGTAGCATAACTTTTGATCCAGGCACCTAATTGGGAAAAAAAAATAGATTTTCATGAAGGAGGAACATAATTACTCATTATTTCCAAATTTCATGAACATCCAACTAGAAATGTCTTCATAGAAACCTACCCAAGATTTCTTACATACGTTGAATAGACACTTAGTCCTTTAGGGTTAACCAACTGTGCAAATAAAAAATAAAAAACACCTCATTAGCCTACCCACCTTCCCCTGAAACCATAACCAATTTTTTTTATACACATATGATATATAAAATATATACAAAATACACATGGATATGACATAAGAAATATTGATATGGTATGATTTACATATACAAATTTGAAATAAGGGATACGGGATATAGTTGTTAATCCCACATCGATTGTAATCTAATAAGGTAAGAAGAATATATATATATATATGGAAGGGGGTAGTAAAAAATCTAGATATGGAGGTTACTAATTCACTCATTTATTAAGTGAGTGGATGGTAATCTCTCACTATCCCTTCAAAAGGGGGTTTGAGTTATTGCGAGTTGTGTTTTCCATAACTAGAGTATCTAAATTTTTTGTAGATCTTGTTTCCATTTCCTAAGAGAGTATAAGGTACTAAAAAATAAACTACATGAAAATGGATATCATAAGAATTCATTTGGATTAATGTGAGGAGTCTCATTCTATTCCTTCAAGGTAATGCAATATGCAAACTCTCACACTCACTAAATCAATTTCTGCAACTTGTTATGAGTTGATTTCAAAGGGGGAACGATGAAAGGTTGGTGCCAACTGTTTTCAATTGAGTAAGATAGGAGGTCCATGAAGTGCCCATTTAAGAGTTGAAAATTAAATTGTAAATGCTAGACTTCTTAAAATATGTCTTTAAAATTTATTTTTTGAAAGACAAATGGAATTGGCATTTGACTCAAGTTGTTTCATATTTTTTTAAACTTCATAAAATTAGCTATGAATTTTGGAAGTTCAAATGTAAGGGTCACTAAAAGCATATGCCTCCTGAAATGTACACTATTTGTACATTGTTGGTGCAATGAGAAAACAAATTTTGCAAATGTTATACATTTCAAGAGGTGGACACTTTTAGAGCCCAAGTGCATTTTAGACCTTCTATCTTATATGGGAAATGAAGTACTAAAACAATGATATTGTTGAATGTGACATAACAATGACTAAAGTGATGACCTTGAATAAACTTTGAAGGATACTTGAGTTTCTAATCTCTTTCAATGTTAAGTTAACAACATTCATTGCTAGACTAAATTTTACTACCTAAACACTCACATACAATAGTGTTTTTTTTGTCAATTTTTCCATCGTGGCAATTTGTTGCAATCCTTGCTTGAATGATGAAGTATATTCATTATATAAACATCTAGAATGTAGATGAAAAGACAATTATTCATCTAAATTACGTACATGCATCTAAATATGGTGATATCGGTCTTGTTGAATAGATTATGACAATTTTTATTCACTAGAAATAATTAATTTCCCATAGTTGCAAATTGTAAACATTCCAATTGAAATAGCATAAAAATTAAAAGTCAATAAAAAAATTGGACTCACAAATGTCTTTCAACCAACACAATGACAACTAGCTAATGGGGAACCCTTAGCTGCTTTTATCTAAGAGGGTTGGAATGTTAAACAATTGTAGATAGGCACATAATTGGGTCAAGGTTCTATTATAATGGCTATGCACACCTTATCAATATGTGGTACCAAACATGGCATGATAGGAAAGTTTGATTGGTCTTTTCAAGTGTATTCTTTAATTTTTTTTATATCCCAAACCTTACATTGCTAGTTTTTTGCTCTCAATTCAATGGTATGTGTATGTTGTTTTAACAATAATGCAATTCATTTGTGAAAATAAAAAATACTACTCTACAAAAGTCTCAATCCTTGTAGCACCATTGGCTATCATATTGAGTGAGGTCTTTTGCAATCTTCTTCCTATGTAATTTCTACCCATCGTATATCCTCCTCTTCAACCAAAGCCAATAAAGATAATAAAGTGTAGACAATTGTCACTTTTGTATCTTTTTATTTCAACAAATTTTAGATCTTTGAAATAGAATCCACCCTTGAAAAGAGACGACTAGACATGGTTGTCTCCCTTCTTCATGAAGTCCCTATTCATTTATTTTAGGCTAAAGATTGCACTTTGAATATCTATGTGCATAAGACTAATTGAAAAGTGCTTAAAAACCTCAACTTAAAAACTGTTATTTAATCTTGAAAGACCTAGAGTTGTACATCTAGCACACTATGTACTTTGTGGATGGGAATCACTCCTTCAAAAGTAAAACGATCAACAATATAGCTACAACTACCTTTTTGATGCAAAAGATTGGCCCCAAGTTCCCGTACAACCCCATTCCCCACCTTCTTAACCCCTAAAAACCAGCGGTGCAAAAAACCCATGTTGCAGAAGCCACTTGGTGGCCTTGTGGTCCTTTGAGAATTATTCCATTCCCCAACCTCTTAACTTATCAAGCCCATCCCCTGTAGCCCGCCCTTCAGTACGAAAAAGTTCATCCTCAAATCATGCTACACATTAATTAAGTTAACACAACCCGGGACAGCCAATCAACCAAATGAATCAGCCATAACCAGAGTGTTTGTGATAGGCATTGCTCAACTAATTAATGTGTGCATTTATTCAAAAACAACAACTTGCTCAACTGTGATCTGCCTTTTCAAAGGTGTATAATAAGAGCCTCATCAATGGAATACAAACACATGGGGCCAGAATCGGTATAAATAAGGTAGCCTGCTCTTGAAGAGCTCATTGCATTTTTTTGGGTGGGTGTGTGGGGAAGCTAAACTCCTTGAAACAGTTTTCAGTGAATTTTCATAGGAAAAAAATATGGAATTGGCATCGAACACAAGTTGTTTCATATTTTTTGGACCTTTGTGGAATTAGTTACAAAATTTTGAAGGTTAAATGTAGTAGTCACTAAAAGCGTCCCCCTTCTGAAATGTACACTGTTGGTATATCGAATAAAATGAAATGCACCTTTGTGTTGGAGGTTGCTTTTAGAGTATCCTATCAGCTTATTTACAGTAGGCATCATGAAAATGTACAAGGCCCAAGTCATAAAATTTAGATGGAAAGAATGAAGCCCCCACAAGAACGAGGGACAACTGGGCCTTGTATTTGGGTCTAAGGGTGACATGGACACATCTGTAGTCCTTTATGGTCCTATTGGATGCAAGGTCTCGACAATTGGCGTAACAACAAAAGAGACTCCACCCCTTGTGCAAAACAAGTCAAAATATCAAAATAGTATGTGAGATATTTTAACATCCCTTTATTGACAATACTTGTAGAACATCTTGCTTGCTTAAGTTGTACATGCTTCAAAATTTTCACCTCATCTTTGATGGGGCCTCTAACTTCTTGTTTCTTGCCTTTACAAACTACAAGTGTCCATAAATAGTGAATTGACCATTCGCCATTGGAATGGAGGAAAAGGTGATTTTAAAGTTAGAATTTGTTGGCCTAGTCTTGACATAGTAGCGGGTGGGGAATATTTGGAGGGGCTTGAATACTTTTCCATCCAATTTGTTTGTAGATGAGACTATCCCAATTTGAAGGTGCCAATACACTATGTTGGAGCCATTGAAAAAAGGCACTCAAATTGATGTCAAACTTTTCAAAGTCATATAGGGTTTAAGGGGACTATAATTCTTAAGTTCTTAACATTAGAGTTGATTAGAAAAGTCTTTCTAGCTTATAACAAGGATGTCAAAGGAGAGCTTAACTAAAAATAGTACAAAAGAAACAAACAACGCCAAACTCCATTAGACCCTAGTTTTGGTGCTTCCAGGAGTTTCGTCTTGTGTTTTTCTCAAACTTTGGCTCCTAGTCCTTCATTGCACACACTTTACGATTAACTCAATTTGTCATGTGGACTTTGGTATGGAGTCTTAAACTTAAACAAATAGTCTCAAAAGAGACCACAACTGGAGTTACTTTGAGTTCAGCTGATTTCAAACCTTTGGCTACAAGGCTACCACACAAATAAATCATCATGATTGATTATTTACTTGGTTTCAAAGTAGTCAAATATGAGGGCACCACCGACATGAATAACTTGTCAATGTCTTTTTTGGAGTGCCGAGCACCAACTAAAATTTGTGTGGCCCAAAACTGTTGTGTGCACGTTCTGAATGATAAAAGTCTTTTCAGTCAGTGTACGTTAGCACAAGGAAGCGAGACTACCGTACTTCAAATTCCAACACAATTGCACACAATCCTGAAGAAGAGCTTCAGGTACAAATTCAATAAAAATGCGGACAGGTTCCCACAAACTTTAAATGTACACAGCAAGTCCCTCTCAGGCTAACATTTCTGTGTTTTGAGAGACCGTGATCACTAATGTTTGAACTTGTCAACAAAGAATATAATAACTTCGTAACTTGATCTTTCATTTCAATGAACATAATCAGTTCAAACCTGGCACTGAAGTGGCCAATTAGCCGATTTAATCTCTCAAGAAGCTTACGCATGAAGGATCACATGTCAGTAGCTAAGGCAAGGCAAGGCAAGGCAAGGCAAGCTGTTATTGTTTTTTCATATCAAACTAGTTAGCTTGCGAGAAGTATCCAGTTGAATTCACTCCATTGAGAGAGATCCGCTTCACCAATGTAAGGCAACACTTGTATAAACCTTTCAGTTTGAGTATAAAGGTGCAAGCCGTTTGAGTTTTGCCTTCTACTGGTGGTGCCACAAGGTGGAATAGCATAGATTACTTAGAGAATTGAGGAAATCGCACCGTGTGGGCATTCTAGGCTTGTCTTATACTCCAGTTTCCATTACGTGCAATGGCCGTTGTGATCGAGCTTATATTTCAAAGTTATACTTGGTAAGCATCACTCTGTGTCTCAATTTCTGGATTCCTTCTCTGGTTGTAATCGTCACTGGTAAGCGGTCTTTTCTCTGATTTCTCACGCTGCAGTTTAGGAATTGCAGCTCAGTTTCCCAAGTAATGTCTGTTGTAGGACCATCTAGATGATTGTCAGTTTGTCACAAGGGTGTCTGTTCCATGATGGCATTGATGGGCGTGCAGAAATCGGCCAAGAAAATTGAACAGTCCAGACTAGAAAATTTTACAGTCGAGTGCCATGGAATTTAATGCCACCGCATCAAGGAGAACTTGGAAATTGGAATGCATGATGTTCCGAATCAGTAACACTTTTCAAACTCCAATACAATTGAAACGCTCGTGCAGCTGCTGATCAGTTTTCCAAGTGAAAGACTCACAGCCGTAACTTAATCTCAGATCCAAAAGCAGCGGCTTATCTTGTTAGAAGTTCTGATTAAAAACTTCACCACATACAAAAAGCACAAGGGAAACGGCTGAGCTGCCATCGGAAGTGTTGTTCTGTGAATGCACCATTTTGTGTGCTCACAGTATTCTCTTCAAAGTGCTTCATTTATGGGCTACCCTTCAATCATTTATTTGAATGTGCACTTCTTAGTGAAACTTTGGAAATGGATCTCTCTCCATTTTGGGGTCGAAGATCTCTACATCCGCTTCTGCATGCCTTCTCTTCTATTGGGCTAAGAAATACTCCAGTACAAGTTATACCTTTGTCCAAATTATAGTCAGTTTTTGCTGGATTGCAATAAGTGGTAGATATGGGTATGCACCCTTTAACTGTTTGTCATTAAGAATGTTCATTGTACAATATATGTTGTTCAGCCCAAAGCAACTAAAATGTGTACTTCTACCTTAGCTTGCCTTTTTGATAGAGGTGGCATCATCTAATGGATCTTCTAATTTTTTGGGGGAACTATTAGATACCATGGAGCTATGCTGCTTTAAAAAGAAAATTTTAAATGAAAAATTTATTTATAAGGTTTTGGGAGTAACTAAAAGCACATTCAATGAACTTCAATCAATGCAAAGAGTAGCATGAAGCAAGTCTTAGAGGGTCATGGTGCTAGATGTTTACAATCAAATTGCAAACATGTTTGTCCCCTCCTTCTTCCACCATCCCTATAGCCTTGCTAAGATTTTAAATGTCATGCAATATAGAACATACTCTCTTCTTTCCATTGTAATATTATGCAATATTTTTTTATCCTTCCTCAACAAATATTAATTGAATAATAATGCACTTTGAACACATTCATCACCTATGTATGGCTCAACACTAAAAAATGATAAGATGAACCCACTTCATTTTTACATGAAAAACTCTAACAATAAAGAGACAATGCATTATCAATAACCTTTGGTGATTTGAATTTCACACAATTCTTTAGGGTTTCTACTCACTATGCTTCCCAGAGCTACCAAAACTTATTGTTGGAGCAAGTCGGAAATAGTGATATCTAAATTCACACAAATATTGAGCTCTTTGATGTAAGGTAAGAGGTCCATAAAGCACTCATTTAAAGAGCTGGAAACTAATTAAGGGAGGTTTGACTTCTTGTAATATTTTTCAGCAAAATTTCCTTGAAAGGCAAATGGAATTGACAACTAATCCTAGTTGTTTCATATTTTTTGGAGCTCTAAAGAATTAGTTATGAATTTTAGAAGTTAAAACACATTGTTCGCTAGAAGCATCCACCTCCTGAAATGTACACTATTTGTACATTGCTGGTGCAATGTGAAATCATAATGTACATATAGTGAACATTTCAGGAGGTGAATGCCATTAGAGCCCTAGTGCTTTTCTGGACCTCCTACCTTCACATATTACAGAAATATTAGGTGAACAATAGCACGTAAAGGGAACAAGCAACAAGCTAATATAAGAGTAAATATTTGCAGATGAAATAAAAAGGTAGTTCACGAAACCACAAGAATTCAATGCCTCGTAAAAAACGCTTTGATACAAAATCTAGGAAATAAGCATCTCAGCTTCATCTTGACAACTGCAAGATAGACTTCGGAAATCTCACGTGAACCCATATAATCTAAGAGAATATCATGTACATGCTTGATGACCAACTTCGGAGTATGTCTCCCGGGCACAAGTGCTGAACTACAATGCAAATTCCTGCATGATCACATTTCCTCACCCACTTGGAACAGTTGACCATATCAAGCAGGCAATCCGGTGAAGTGTTGGCGTCACCCTCTGCAACGCGAAGAACATGCTACCGTAGGTAACATCAGAGAAAGCGGTTATCTGAACACTACATCAAGTCTTCGTTCAAGCACTGCAGGTTGAAACCATAGAAGTGCGGTCAAAAATGGGAGCTGTGCTGCCTTTAGCTTTACAACATCCTGTATAGGCTCTTTAGAAGGGCTGCAGAAACCCTAAAAGAGTTAACCCTCCACCATGGTTGCTTCTTCATCACCATCGTCCTGCCCAGGGAACTCATTGAACATAAATTGCTCCTGATATTCCATGAGATACTGAGTGGAGCGCTTGACATCAACAAACAGTTGGTAGACCCGGGTAATGTCTTCGATCTCGACCTCCTTTCCTTTACGTCTTTGACATGCCAGAGATGAAGCCGTAATTAAACACATTGCATAACGGAGTGAGGTCTCTTTCCTGCAAGGAAAAACGTCTGTTGAGATGAACTTGGACATACCCATACTAAACATAAATATAACATTATGTCAAAGATACCTGGCAGAAGATATGTTGGTATCCGCCCAATTGGAAAAAAATTCTCTCATGGGATGCATGTACTTACGCAATTTTGGTCAGAAGCTCTTTAGCATCTTCCGACATCTCGACATCTTCTTCCTGGGACCGAATGTCAAGAATCTTCCGCAGTTCATCCTCAGTGTATGGGACGGTAGAAATAATCAGGAGCCTGTCTAAAAGGTCTAATGGGATTCCGTGTGGTGACTTGTAGTTTGTTCCACGAATTCGGGTGATACCTCTGTTCGTAGCAACAACTAAAATGGGCGCCATCTCATTCTCCAATGCCCGATTCAAAAAGGAGAAGCATTCAATGTCCAACATGTGCACTTCGTCAATGAAGAGGACGCCCGGTACAACTTCAGCTTTTCCTTCCTCCCTCCATTCCGCCACCTTACTATCTATCTGTTCTCGAACTTCAGACCGGATCTCTCCAGTGTCTCCAGCGAACAATGCAAGAAATCCTTGGGTCCTAAGTATTTCCAAAACATCACAGGGTTTCAATCAATATTGATATACCACATATCACAAGTATGACTATAGCAGCCAAGCAATTGAAAGATGACACAGAATATTAGAAAAACACCAGATAGGAGAAACCACAGCAAAATAGACTATGCTAGAATCTCTACAATACCTCAGGCTTTGATCCTAAATCAGAACATAGTGAAATTATAAAGATGGATTCAAATCAAAATAAGTAAAAGGCCATTTAAATGTTGTAAACAGGTCTTTGCAAAAAAAATTCACAGAGGTGTCCAGAATATTTACCGGCTGTTAATAACGTCGATTTCATGCAATGTCACAACGTGTACAACCTCCTTCCTTTTCTGAAGTTCTCCATCAGGACACTGTACAAACTTCGTTTGTGGTCCCATTGCATCATAATCACGTGACCTCGCAAAAGAACGACCTAATTTGGTGATTTTCCCAGAAGCTTTGTCAATGGCAATCACGTCTCCACTGGTTACTTTCTCCTTCCCGAGGGCCTCAATCATCTTAGTACCAAGATCATATACCGTCTCCATCTCCGTGGTCTTTAGGGTTAATTTACCGGTCTTCGAAGCTGCTCCCGTTGAGGCCGGACGATCAATCTGAATTTCTACAACTTCACCCTCGATAAGCTCCGTCTCTTCCTTAATTCTGACTCCAATGGCTTTACGGAAAGCCTGCAAATGAATAGATAAAAGACAGTAGCAATGAGATATGCCCAGTTACAATCACCACCAAAATGCAATCACGGTATGTCTCAAACAAGATTACTCATGGTGAAGATAACCTAAGGTGAGTGGGTGTAATTGAGAAACCATATACATCTTATAAAATAAGTCCATATCCATTACAAGAATGAACAACGCCTTGATAAACGTGTGTTGGTTCTAGTCATCCACTAGTATAACTTTAAACTCTTATTACTTTGCTAACAGCATCCAAATGCTACAGATGTGCAGGTGCGATAAAATCCCCTCTCATTTGCTAACAAGAATCAATAAAAGCGATGAATTTGTTTCACAATAGGAACCACGCACGATGTCATCTTTTAGCATAATCACTCACAGATGTCCTCTTCAACAAAAACCACATAAGCCTGAAAGCCTCGGCGTAGAAATACCGCTCACCCTAAACCCTGAACCCTGATGAATACCTGAGTAAGAGCCTCCGTCTTTCCCATTTCCAGAGAAAAGATTTCACTCCCAGCCATCATGGCAAACGGAGTCTCCTCGCCCAGCGCCTTCGCCATTCCCATAGCAATAGCTGTCTTTCCAGTGCCGGGCTGACCCGCCAAGAGCACCGCCCGTCCCGCAATTTTCCCGTCCTTGATCATCTGCAAGATCACTCCAGCTGCTCTCCTAGCAGCCGTCTGCCCGACCATGCCCTAAACAAACAAGCATCCTCTCCTCACGTCAGCTCATACTCAAACGCCCTAATATTAATTTCAAGACTTTCGTTGCAAACCTAATCGTGTTCATCACCACTAGCATAGAAAATGACAACACTGGGGACGGATGGTACCTGAGAGACGGCGCGCGCCTCGAAGGCGTCATCTAAGCCAAGGCCGCGGATGTGCGAGTGCGCACCGATGCGCTCAATTTTGGTCAGGTCCTTGGTCTCCGAGAGCTTCACCTCCGTCGCCATTGCTCAAAGCAATTGCGAGTGCAACTAATTCGCAATCAGAACGAACGATCGGACCTAGAAAAAACACGAAGGACCTAGAAGAAATTGAAAAGGTCTTGGACCTCAAAGACCCCTAAACCCTCAGCGCTCACTAAACCCTGGAACCTTGGACGGACCAAATAGCGGAACCCGCCTGCACTAAGACCCACTCACCAGCCCCGATACCCGGATCTTGATACCCAAGATCTCGGTACCTGAACCCGGTCTTGACCATGATACCCGATCCTTGATATTGGCGCAGAATACCCGGCCACCAGAATGGGTGGAGTTTCGTGTACAGAAATCCATCAAACTTTGCAAATGAAACAAATTATTTTCTGGAATTCTACAAGGAAATGTGCAAAAATTTTACAAGAAGAGAATCATAATAGTTGGCTAGTAGAATTATAGGGAAAGGCCCATGAAAAGTGTGGGAAGCAAGCTTCATAATTTGATTTGTAAAACTAATTTTGATAAAAGACTTGAACTTATTGGTTGCTTTTAGCTTCTCAACAAGACAAAGTTATTCTTAAAATGTATTTTCTCCCTACTCATGTCGAAGTGTAAGCATGATGGAAGTTGGCAAAAGTAATTGTGCTTCTGGAAAACTTAAAAATTGTTTTTTGATTTTGACTTTATATAGAAATCCATTCTAAGGGGGGCATGTCTTACTCCAAAGTGCTCAACCTAGAGATGGTAAGATTACTTTTGAGAATTTATAATAATTCATTGAAAATCTTCTAATATATCTATATCATCGATTCATATAGAGTATTCTTTCTTCTTTCCATAGATGTATCACATGATTTTTCTTGAAGCTTTCTCAATGAATATAAATTAGATGAAGTATATTTTTACAACATTCACTAACTAGTCAATATTTGAATGCTTAGGGGGATAAGATAACCTAGATGTCATTGGAAGATTGATATGAGAAAAGAATACAATTGAGTTGTTTTAACCCCTTGCACTTAGTGTGGTTATATTGTTCTACTCAAAAGGTAAGATATTATGCCATGGTGCAAACAAATCCTGTAGAACATTTTAAAAAATTGAGGCCTTTGATTAGATATGCCAATATATATGAAATGAACTTTTTAATTTTAATTTTTCAGAAGTGAAATCACACACCTTCTATATAAGTCATAAATATTCAGGTTTTTTTGGGAAGAAATATTCAGTTCTTTTTTTGGTTTTCAGTTTACATATCTCGAAACTTTACTAACTTGTGAACTTGTGAACACCAATGAAGGTAGCCCGACTTGCCATGCAAAATCGCTTTATATACAGTGACCTCTTGAATTCGATGGAAATCATCCCCTTTTCAACATGAGAATGAACTATTTGATAAAGCCACTTTGTGGCTCCTAGGACCTTACAGGATTAACATTTTCTGTTCGGATATTACTTCCAAAAAGTAGAATCAATGCTTATCAATGCACGAAAGTCTTCTTACCTGTAATTTGAATTTCCTGCTTGTCATGATAGGCATGACTTCACCTTTCAGCCTGCTTATACAGTACTGTACATTTCAAACAACTACTAACACCCAGGAATACTAAGTTTCTCCCTCACAAACCTACTTTACCAGAACTAAACTCTGGGAACTAAACGGATCTTGCCTTCTTGAAAGTCTTCTAAATCTGGACCATTTTTCCAAGGTGAAAAATCTGCAGCCAGTTTTTGCAATTGCGAAGTTGCGGTTCTCAAGTGAGGTGCTAGATTCTCCTTATCCACGGGACTTTCACGAGGGAGAGCGAAAAGAACACGATTCACGTCCTCATCAAGGACCAACTCGTAAACCTCTTCAAATACCTGCAGCAAATAATAATGGTTCTCACAAACATGAGAACAAATACTCTGAGCTAAACGAAATTCAATAACATCTGTGAGTACTCTGTTTGTTTATGCAGTAATGATTACCCTGTATTCGTAAAATTGGCGAAATCCCACCACATTGGCGTACAGTGCAGTTTCGAGTCGCTCGACTGAAACCTCAGAGAGCCCAGCTGAACATCAGATCTATATTTCTCCTAGATTTGAGAGGTTTAGAGCATTTGAAAGTCCTAGTTTTCAGAGCTTTGGGCACTTGAACCTCACATTGAAATTTTCCATTTTAATAAATATGACCATTCATTGAATTGAAAAACAGACCAAAAACGAATTATTGGTTAAGAGTGTTTACCTTCTGAAGCTTTGATGCTGCCGAAGAATGTGCTGCTGCAGCCCGAGACACCACATTGATTACCAGCATACCTCCAGGGACAAGTGCAGCCTTGGCTGCAGCAAGGAAGGGCTCTTCCAAAAACTCTGCTGGCGGACAACTCATTTCCAAGCTGAACTCCACACGCACACGCGCCCAAAAATTACTAAATCCGACCGAATTGTGGTTGTTATCCACGTCATAGATGTACAGAGGTGATCACTACGAAGATAGAAAGATACTGAAACTCTAGGGGACCTAGTGCAGTGTCCTAAAGACTCGTGTCACCAACCGCAAGTCAATTCTTCCAATACGCTTGGTTAGCCTTCAATTAGCATGTTGTTCGTAATAAATCCATGATCCAAATGACTTCACTGAATTGGTCTATGGCTACGAACCTTCGAATGGAAATGAGGTTGTCTAATACTATCCCTTCAACAGTGGTCAATTCAGTCAAGTTGTTAGGATTTCCCAATGAAAGCACACTCCCTCGTATTGGTTAAACTACTTGAAGTGATGCAACGAGTATCCTCTTTATTCTACATAGGAAAGAGTTCACAGGGTGCGATAGCATACCTTGAGTCGCCAGCATCTGCATCAATAATAATAACGTTCAACCTTTCATCCTTCACTGGGCTTGAACTTTCGCTGATATGACTGGCAGCCAGAAAGTCGGAGAGGTCTTCAAGATTTTGCTTTGCAATTGCACGCACTAATTGTATACCATTCCCTATGTGTAGCTGCAATATTGGACACAGTGGAGATTGGAGATATGAGCAGGTGATCCAAATTCTTTTTGCTCTTGACCAACAAGGATCACCAAGTATGACTTCTGCATCTTGCCTAAACTAAGGCAGATAAAATGCTATTCATCCTTTAATTGCGGCATTTAGATTACTAAACAGGGTTTTAAGTAAAATTGGACTATTTCAGGAACTTATAGACAACATCGTATAGAGAATCTTCTTCATGATCCATGGGAAGGTCTCCCAATGGTCACAGTGATCATCCTCAATCAACTCCCTGATTTGTCAGGCATTCATGCAGGGTCCAAGATATATATGATGGATTACCTTCATACGATCAGTCTGGACAAACCCAAAGTGGCGCTCCGCTAATTGTGCAATTACACCATCCAACTCCACCACCTGAACAAAGAAACACAAGTAAAATAAGATGACTACATGTAGCAGAAAAGAACATGGCAATTGCACAAACGACACTAGTGTTGAGAAAGCAACCAGATTCTCTTCTTGCCTATCTGCTACTTAAGAACCGACTAGATATATTCTTCTCCACATTTTGGTTGAGAGATTCAACCTCAATCTCATCAAATGGGAGGTGGTTATGCAGAAACATGGGTAACATTCCGGCTCCGAGGCCCACCACCATCACTCTTACCTGCAAGGACAGATTTTTGTTAATTTGGTCCATACCATCATGAAGCTTGATCCCAAGAATAAGACGGGGCATCCACCAACGGCAGGAAACTTTATTTCAAATAAGATAAAAATAACTGCCTACATTAGAGAAGCAATTTTCAAAAGATACAAAATCATCACAACATAAGTGATCCTGTCAGATAAGTGATCCTCCTCTGAAATTACCGCACCATAATGACATAAAGGCTATGAAAAAAAGACATGAAAAACTTAAGTGTAGAATATTTACAGGCACTTCAATAGTCCAGCTTTGCTCTAGGTTGCGAGTAATTAATGCAAGACCTGCAACGATCCCTGCATGATAGCTACAAGCCAACTGACTATGGTCCACCCTGTATTCTATTGTATCTGTAACCACAAATGAGAAAATTAGTAACATAGAGAGCAAGTAGCAAAAAAAATATAGTTGGACAACTTCAAAGCAATATGCGAAATACAGGCAGTAGAGAAAGCACATGACAAGTAATTACAGTCGTCGTTGTCTGTGACATTCGAATCATAAATAAGAAGAATCATACAGCAATTCTAACATAATTATAACACCATACGATGTAAGAGGGAAATAATTCAGAATATTGACAACAAGAGGTGCTTGTATGAGATTTACCTTGTTCGGTTTCCTGCAGTGGCTCCTTCACTTTACCCCTTCTTTTATTTTTTTTCTTATTTGCTTGGTGTTGAGCATCTTTAGAAACTGCTGAGTAAGGTACTAATATTGCATCAGACTGAATAAGATTTTGATTCCTGCCAAAGATGAGCCGACGATAGAAGCTCTGTGTTGTGGTTGACACACCGTCTTCACTGCTGTTCTTATACTCAAGTACCACGTCTTCAACCTTAATTGTACCCGTAACTGGCGAGATTATCTACACAGACACCACTTATTGATTACTAGATGCATCAAACTTAAAAACATTTCAAAATGTTATTAAGAGACTACAAGATGATATACCAGTGGGCACATACCTCTTCAAGAACAGTTCTCCGGTGTACACCATCATCTGTGGTCATGTATCTGTCCAAGCAAAGACTTCTCAGCAAACTGATGCCACATAGGTGAAAAACTGCTGCAGAATGATAAAATATTTTTTGACAATGATCTTCTTCTGTAGGGTCAGGCCCCTATTATTACAATAGAATCATAACGGCTGTTTCTTGGAAACAGAGAATCTTCTGCTTACAAATGCGCAAAATATTGAACCTATAGGATAGTTATGTATCGGAACTAAGCAAACAACTTGCAAAAGAAAGTCAGTTGAGCCTAGTCAAGCAGAAGTTGCACTCGGTGAAGAATGCAAAATTGTAATGAGCACTTACGGAATATCTTTAGAATCCTTGCAGTCAAGGGGCAGGAAATACTTCACTACGTGAGACAGTTCGTCCTGAGTTGTGCCAGACCAATCCCAGGTATGAGTAATAAGAATACAAGAGTAGGAAGTGTAATAAAGTACTCTAGTTAGCGAATTGACTTTGAACTTCAATTATATTTTAGAAGTCTAGGTAAAAGCTAGCATAAAAAGGCAACTTGAAGCGCATCCAAAGCGATGGTAAGTAGAAATCAAGGTCTTCTGGACAAGAAGCCACAGAAAGAACCCAACAACCATTCAGTAAACATTCAAAGGAACATATGAACAGAGGAGAATGATACTATGAAATAAATGGAAACTTGGAAAAACCTGAACTGCAGCTAAACTTCCTGGGTATTGCTGCGTGTCTAGCATGACCTGCATGTAAATGACCATGTCCAACTCTAATTAATATGATAATTCTCGATAAGCACCCATGAACTACCGGTAGTCATTAGCATCGGAGTACGATCTTACAGATTAGAAATTGGTTGTTCAAATCGTTGTAAATTAGAGAGACTACTAGAGAGACTCAAACTGTAACGTTATGATGAAACAGAGTTGTGTTTTCACTGGGAAGCCTCCAGCCACTGGAATAATCATGTCCAGAACTCAAATCTTGCAACATACTAGGAAATACAGAGCAGCCAGATTACCATTATAAGGCGCGCCGCTTTTGCAGCCTCAACAATATCCCATTGTCCTTCTTCAGTGGAGAAGAGCCATTCATGTGCTCGACCCTGCACATATGCATAAATATGTCATGTAACAAAAGAACTAACCAATTTGCAAATCAATCTTACATAGATTCGATGATAAATAGTGAGAAGAAATCATCATGGACTTACCCTTGGGACTAAGAAAACAGCCGCCTTAAACATGTGAGGTTCAGAATTGGGCTTGGCATCAAGGATCACTGCAGGATAGTGACCTCCTAACTTCACCGTCCTTACAGCGCCTGGACTTACTTCATCGTATATTTCGAAATTGCTCGCTTCAACTGACTGATCCTCCAATGTCACGGAGTTTGAAATACTTCTGCGTTCTTCGTTTTCTCCTTCAATCACGGTCACTACACCTTTCATCTGAATTGCACAAAATAGTATGATAAAGCACTCAAACATGCCAAGTCACTAAATTTGACAGACTACATCAGCTAGGCGAGCATCAAGCTAACGAGTCGATATTTCTAATGAAGTAAATTTCACTGAGGCCCCACCTGCACCAAGTAGTGCCAATTAACAAGCTAACGCTACGTTGGCAATGCGGGCACCCAGTAACTGATTCCAGATAGCTAAAGTCACTACTTGGATGGTGCAAGCGGGGCCTAAGTCTTCCAATCACTTCCTACTCTGCACAGTAAGCTTGACAATGTAGTTGTGTAGCATTTAACTAGTAGAGTCACTACAATCAGGCGAGATCACAATCATGCATAGCAAAAACGAGGAATCACCTCTCTAATTTTTTTACAAGTGAGATGCACAAAATCCTCACCTGCTCTGCATTAGCTGCTCTTGGGTTCATGACTTCCAAGAAAGATTTCACAGGAGAAACCTCAACAGAAACAATCTTCGTAGCCACTACGAGCAGAGGCTGCAAGGCTGCAATGTCCGTTGTATCTCCTTTTACTTGGTACACGGCAACGTCCCAGCCACTTTTGAAATGCCTGAAGAGTAATCCTGCATGGCCAAGTAGCATCAATCAAAGGTCATGCGAAAGATTCACAACTTGTTCATAATAATGAGTTCCAAACAGTATTAACAGAAGAAATGTAGCCAGGGATTTCACCCACCTAGCACATGATCCTGAGCAAGTGTTACACAAACATATTTCCCGTCATCTCGCAGAACTCGCCTCACCTGCCATAGATAACAATTGGCCACCATCAGGTATGAAGATGTTGCTTATCAACCTCGCCACAATCAATATTCTCCACTTCCCATTGAATGATATGCTTTGAATTTAATGAGGCCCCAACTAGAAATTTCATAACCTAGGCAAACCCTCTCTTCTGGCGAAAACAAGACCACACCAAAATATTGAAACTACGGTAGGTTCAAATTTAGTAAGCCACAAATACACTCTGGGTTGCAAAATCCTCAAATTACAAAGATATTGCATACACCATAAAACACCAAAATGATGATTCACCAAAAAAATAAAAAAGATGAACACAACGGAAAAGTGCATTTTGGTCATGCATTTGGTGTAAAACGGCCAATCTTGAATGAAAGAGATTTTGCTACAGAGGAGGTGAATGCGGCACAAACCAAAGTTTCCAGTGACAGTAATGACACAACGTAGAGGTCATAATGGGATCTTCTACCTTTCACGTAGGGCGATAGTACAAATTCTTGCAAAAACTGTGGCCATGATAGGGCTTTGGCTTTATGTTGGTTTAAGTAAATATTGAGGTCACAATAGACGAGTGAGATGACCATTATGAATACACTTTTTGCTGAATTTGCGTTGACCTAGTGACACTTATGGGCAGCACACTTCAAAAATACATAAAAAATAGTACTTTAGTGAAGCAAAATGGTTCCACTTCCATCCCTTATAATTCATTTGTCATTGTTAGAAAAATGATTCATGCCTTCTCTTGGTACCACCGTGCTTTAGATCACTAACTTCTTGTGGCCATATGAGGCATTCCAAACTTACTTATACACCTTAGTGTCAGCCAAACAGCCAAACAGAAATAGCATCATGGACAATGCAGAGTCGAAGGCACGAGAAAACAAAGCCAGTTCCTGGATCCCAAAGATGGAATAACCAGACCTCGGCAAGAAATCCTTTCGCTGCATCTTGAGGTTCATCTGGTTCTCCTGACAGTGCGTCTAAACTCCCCTTGTCCAACACCACATCGAACGAACAATCTGCAAACTGTGAAGTCAAACACACATTACTATCACAGAGTGCCCAGTTCACTAAGCCCCAAGCCCTAAACAATAAAAGACTAAGAATTATCCAGGGTGTCCCCCCCCCCATCAGAGTAACGACACTTGCAATAGCGATAGAGATTGCCAAGAAACAAGAAGCAAAAAGTCAATTGTAATCAGTGGCAGCTCTACGGTGTGAAGCGAAACATGCATCAAGATCACGATCAAGGTGCACAACGAATTCAAGAAACCCTAAATTCTGAAATATAGAACACTAAGAATTAGCTCCCGAATGCCAGCCTTTTCATCACCCCCACGCAATCAGAGTAACAACATTTGCAACGGCGACCTGAATTGCCAAACGACAAGAAGGAAAAAGTCAGTGGCATCTCTAGGGTTTAGGGTTTAAGCCAGGACCTGCATTTTGGTGATATCCATGACCTGCCATTTCATGAGAGGGCGCACCCGGACATGCAACCGCAGCATCTCCATGACGACACGCTTGTTGAAATCCACGTTGACGATGTTGTGGAATCCAGCATCGTACATCGTCGCCGACAGCGCGGAGTTTCCACAACCAGGCACCAGGATCTGCAGCGGCGGCTGGCGGGAAGGACTCAATCCTAGAAACTCCAAGAACACTTTGGGCAGGGTTGTCCAATCGCCATACCACTCGAAGGGGCGTCCCTTGCTGGCCTTAAAAAATTCGTCCCAGTAGCTCTCTTCTCGGAAATCCGTCAGGGATGCCGGCAAGGGAACCCTCGACCCTGCGCCCGGCAGCACCACCCCTTTGCCCATCTCGCAATGCTAGTTCTCACCAGCCTCCCCCTTGCCAAATTCAAGCTCTTCTACAATTTAGAGCATATTTCAATCTAGAGTCTGCGTCTGTCACAAGGTTTTTGCGATTTCAGCGACCTTGCGAAATCAAGCCTGGGAGTGATGCGGCAAAGCGGTCAATCTGCAGACCTACACTTTGTGAGGCTGATGGAAACACAAGATTCTAAGATTGTACGACAGTTGCAAACTCCTACGATTCTATGATTATTGCAACTTCAGTAAGGTGAATGTAGACATTGCGGACACAGAGGGGGTGGCTGTGTAGAATTCTACTCCGTACTACACTTAGTGATTCGTCGTTTTTTTTTGGGGGGGGGGAATACCGGTACCGTCCCATTCAAAATTAGTCACCACAAAAATTTTGCCCACTGAGAAGGGCCTCTATTCTTAAGGCAAAAAAATTTTGGCATTTTTTATTGCAAGAGTCTTATATGATGTTGGCATTGGCTTCTTTGACATTAAAAAACATGACTTAGATAAATCGGTAAAATCCTCACACCCTTCTTTGAAAAAATACTAGATTTGCCAATATTTGGATGAGAGGTATGTGCAATAGGTAATATTGTGGATGGACATACATATGAGGATGCATCTATCCATTTTTACCTCACTTGCATACATTCTCAAATGCAAGTTGCTCTACCTTCGACAATGAAGAAAAATAATTAACTTACCTTTGGGTATAAAATTGACTTTAACAACAATACCAATGTTAAGTTCTATTGCCTTCACACTAGCACAATATTTTATGCATGTAATTATAAGGTAAACATAGTACATCCAAAATGATTATTTATAAAAAAAAAATAGGCACTACTAAATCCTTATTTAGAATGAAGATGTTAATATTAAAGATGAACAAAATCAATAGAACCTAGTTTCAATTATGGCACACCACTCATTAGAAATTTGAAAATTCATAACATATTCAAACAATATCCAAAACATGCATTCTACATTACATTGAAATCCCTATTACTTACCAATATGGTAATATAAATAAATCTTATCATATAATAGTAATTATGCTTAGTTACAATTTGTAATTTGTGGCAATTATAGGTGTGCATTATCACATTGGTTTGTTGTGTTTTGTTGATTTTCTCCCGTTGGTGCTTGGAAGTTGCCTCTCTTTTTGTTCTACACCATTTTCTTTTGTCTACAAGCTTAATTAGTAGTTATACAAATTGTGCAAATAGGAATTTGAAGTCCCTTGCAATGTTGTTGATTCCAATGTATTTCAATCTTTTAAACATATTTCTTCAAACAAAGAGTTTTGGTATTTATGCCAATAATTTTAAAGAGTAAAAAATTGGTGCTAAGGACAAATGCAATCAAACCGCCTCTTTTATCTACAATGTAATGCAATTTTGTATTTTTGTAATGATATGTACATTATAAATGTAAAAATGTACCATTTACCAAAAAAAATTGAAATGATATGTACATTTTTAACATTAGAAAACAAACATATACCAAATAAATATTTGAATTATTTCAAATGAAAAATTTGGGACACATCCCTCATATTGTATCCAATATCTTGTTTTTATAGAAATTGGTATACTACAATAGAACTTCCATGAGGTAATAGCCCTATGACTAAAGGAGAATATTACATTAGAGAGGTTATTACTTTAGACAGGGTTTGGAGCATTAATGACATTTGAAGATTTTTGGAAGTCACATTCACCAAAATGACATTTAGATTCCAAATCCAATGAAAATGGCTTTTCTTTTTTTACTTATTTTGTACATCTTCAATGCATCTAAGCTAGGATTGAAGGAATAATATCACTTTAGAGAGGTTATTAGCTTATAAAATTTCACTTAATATGCAACCAAAATTGCCAATAATGTGTCCTATGTCTTGTCTCATATTGATATGATATTCAAATATAGATATACTAATTCAAATATATGGATGCAAATACAACAATATATGGTACAAATAAAAATATAGAAACAAACATTATCCCATATCTTTTCAAACTTTTAAACTTCAAACTTCTCATATATATATATACAATTTTCACAATTTTTTGTAGAAAAAAGGTAAGCATACAGTGCTAGTACATGAGTCCAAGAATGCGAGCTTGTGAGCATTGAGTCTACATTATAGGTACCTATAATATAGATACCACACACTATAGAAGGTGTATGTATTATAAACATCTATAATATGGGTATTTGTAACATGTATATCCTATAATCATAGATGGTTTCTATAGTATTTACACCTATAACATAGGTGTGTAGTATTCTAGGCTCATGGGCTCACACTCCTATGCTCACATAATAGCCCCCCTTGGATGTGGGGCATGAAATGCTCATATTATCAATCATTTGATGCAATTATGTCATAGAAATTAGTAAATTTATGAGATTTTTTCTTAAGGTCCTTTCATGTAAAAGCATCCAAGATTAATCATTTCCATTATATCAAATGTTTAATTATCTTTTCTATATTGGATTTCTATGATGCCATTACTCTAATAGATAATTCTCATATAATGGCTAGGTTCTTTGGGCTTTGTTTAAGTGAATCTTTGACAAAAAGTGGCTTTAGGAATTTTTTGGAATATTTCAATCTATTGTATTGACTTCAATAGCAAATAAGGCTTGCTAGATTGTATTTAGACTTCAAAGTCAAAACTTTGTTCATGGTCAATTTACATACTTTGACCGCATACTAGACCTTCGACAAGGAGCAAGATCTATGCCCCACCTCAAGGAAATTTCGATTTCATCTTGAGCTACCTACTAGGCTAAGAAAGTTGTTCAAGGGTTATGAAAAAAAGAAGTTAGTTAGTCATGGAAGAATTATGCTTGATAATTAATTTATAGTTTAGAAAACCTACTCATACATTACTATGATATCAAAATTGAAACACATTCCAATTTCAAGTGTAGAGTATGACAATTACACTTGATTCAAATACAACCTTGAAATGGACACCAAGACAATCTTGATGAGGAATATATATATAATTTGAGAATGGACACAAAATTAACTTTAAAACTTTTTTATGTTTTAGGTGACCTTCCATAATAACTTTCTACCCTTATAATTTTATTTATTTTACACAAAATAATGAAATATTGCAACTTAGAATTATATTCTACTTGTAGTTGAATACATAAATAGTAAGAAAATTGGTCAACTAAAAAATAGAACCTATGCTCCATACTTAATTGTAGTTATCTTACAAGATTGCAAGAGTTCAAGAATGTATAAACAACATCTAAAATTAAATCAACTAAAAAATAATGGATGAAAATCATCTTTGTTATAAACCTCCCACTGCTTGTAACTTCAATTTACAAATAACCTATAAACAAACACAAAATTTACTTCTTAACAAGAATGTTTCTACAAAGAGTTCAAACCACCCAACCATAGAGAGAGAGATCAATCTCCAAAAAGAATCTCCTCATCCCTAAGCTCCATCTTATATATTATAGACTATCAATAAAGACTATTAGTCTTTAACCCCTAAATGTTTTCAACTATGTTTTCACCAAAAATGCTCCCAAACTGTCATTTCTAGAACAAGTACCAAATTTTAGGAAAAAAACATTTTTGGACACATGTAACCGTAAGATCTTGTACTAAACTTATTTGAGAAGATGTGGAAAAAATTTCAGAATTTTCCACCGTGTAGATTGTAAGATATTAGTGTTTGAATTAGCAAAAATCCTTTTTTGGGCCCTGTGAAAAAACGGGCAGCTGCACTTCACAAGGCCACATTTGTATGAAAAAAATTCCAAAATGGTGGTTACTCTTTGGATTCATTCTTCAAGGCAAGTTGTCTATGTGCTTGAAAAAATTCAAATCATTTGAAATTGTACAACATATAGGGAAAAGGAAGTAAGTACAAAGAAGTAGAGAATGATTCAAAATACTAAATTGTGAAGAATTTCGTTATAGAATTGAAAAATTCTAATCCCAATGGTTGTAGTGTTTTAATAAACAATAAACACCCTATAATTTTATTTTTTTCAAAAAATATTGAAAATTGAGTGAAATAAAGGACTTCAAAGTTTATTTTAGAGTAGGGAATCTGAAACTGCCCGCAAACTAAAACACCTCATAACTTTCATCTCATAAATCAAAATGGAATGATTCAAAGCTTTCCATGTACATATAAATCTAGAAAACCAATTTCAAATTTTTATTTCTTAAAAAAGTGTTTTCTTAAGAAATTTTTGGGCTGCCCGAAGAGCACTGAAAATTACATATCATGCAATAACTTTTTAACCATGAAGTCAAAAGTTATGAAAATTGTTGGGCCTTAAAGATACTCCTCGGGCACATGTTGTGTGAAAATTTCAAAGAAAAATAAGAAAAACTCTATTCGTAGTGAGCTGCCCAAAATCGCTATGTTGCCAAAAAACGCAGTTTGGGCGTTTAGGGGTTAAGATAGACCAAGATTTTTTTTCTATCTTTAGCTTTCTATCCTTGATTTTATCTAGAACCATCCATTGAAGTAAAACTTAAGTCTTAGTTGTACTTCTCTAAATCACATCTTATTCAAATCATTTTTTATCCAATTCTTGATCTTCTACTTGGAGTTGTTTAAATCCAAGTTCCAACCACTTGTCTTCATCTAGGAGTTGTCTAATTCTACTACATAAATTTAGAGTTTCAAGATATCTATCGCCAAGCACTTTAGTGCCCTTGTCATCCAATTGGAGTTGTTTAACTCCAGTACATAAACTCATCATTTTGAGATATTTCTGTCTAGGCAATCTTTGCTTGTTCACTAGTGCACATTTCATCATGGATTAGTTTATCCATCAATGCATTTATTCATCAAAGGCCATGACATAATCATCATAAATTCTTTCATCTATCAATGCATTCATCCATCAAAGGGTTGTGACAAAGGCCATGACAATCTTATTTTCGTGCTTCATGCCATTTGTAAAAAATAAATTAAAAAACAATACAAAACATGTTTTTGCAATCTCAAGGTTGAAACCCAAAGCGGGAAGATGGTGTCAAGTTAACCCAAGACGAACAGACTCTTAATTTTCGCCGGCTTCAATTTAAAATCGGGAGTTATTCCTCTCTGTCGAATTGATGTATTGTAACTTACCAGTACTCCAGGGGAAATGCTGCCGGTGCGTGTGTGCTGCTGTGTGCCGTGTGCGTATGTGGAACCTTGCGCAATTGCGCATCGTTAGCCATCAATGCTCCTTATGTGAGGAATTGTGTTAAAGGAGTTGACGATCGTTACGGAAGTAGTAGACGGAATGGTTTATTAAATGTGTGTTTCCTCTATTCGAGAGGACGGATAGACGGAGGGACTGGACAGGATTCTCCGATTCCGTCAATCTTCCTTAGGTCGAATTGATACACGTCCAGCATACATATCTCACATGAGCCGGAGCGGGATGGAGATGGTCACGAATGTTCTTTGGACATGGCGGTATAATGACAGTGCTGAGGACCTGCGGCACAAAATTTTGAAATGTTGTTAGGGAATTGGCTCGTTTCTTGCAGAATCTTTGAAAATCAAGTTTACTTTCGCTTGCTCGAGGATTGTGCAGTACATTGACACTATATCAGTTAGGAATACCTCATCAGAATCAAGTACGACATTGCTCTCCCTGCTTCATCTGTCTGTCAACAAGAATATTTCGACACGACCTTTTTTATGTGAAAACTCCTCTGGATTGCAATGTCTTCGTTAACTTCAATTCATCACTCTTGTTCAGTTACGGGTGATAATTTCCTGAGCACTTCCTGCTGGTTTGAATTGGAACTGTGTTGAAGTGTAGCCGTTTTCATCGAAAGGTATGGACATGGAAGGAGTATGCGCGTATGTATTCCTCTTCGCGTTCTGCTTTTGATTTTTTCTTGATCAATCTCTTAGACCGGTTTGAGCAAGATTGTATACTGCTTGAGTTCGCTTCTTACACTCTTGCTTATACTATAGATTCTTCGCTTACACATTGCAATTTGCGCAGGTTGGCTATGGATCCAAGTCTTGATCCAGACTTCTTGAAGCCCGTTTCCCTTTTGCCAGCTGCTTTTCAATGTGTTTTTCCATTTAGGTGTGCTTCCTGACCTCACGGTGTATTACTTTTAGTGAATTAATATATTCTCAGTACCCTCATTGTTCGACCGGAAGGAAATGTTCCTCTTACGATGATTGCCCAAGCTTATGCTAATCTCCTTTTGTAATTCAAAGAGGCAACGTTGATATTTAAAAAATCGTTTATACTTCGTACAGATACTTCAATGCTGTTCAGAGTGAAAGTTTCGCTGAAGTTTTCCTCTCCGACGACAATTTGGTTATCTCTGCTCCTACTGGTAGCGGCAAGACAGTGCTCTTCGAACTCTGTATTCTCAGGCTTCTAGAGAAGTCCTTGACGGCTGAAGGTGACTTTAGGCATGCTGCCGGTGCTCGAAAAACTGTAAGCTGATACATGTATTCTCTAGCAACAAATTGAACTGCACCACTCCGTCTGGTCTTCAGCCGATTCAGGGTTGAGACCTTGCAATAATCATTAGTATTATTATCAAAAAGCTCCATGCTCATATGTTCCCTCGACTGTTGCATGTGAATTCCTTAATTAACTTTATGTCTAGAGCTTTGCAATTCCATTTATTTCGAAAAAAGTGAACTATCCGTTGGTTCGTCCCTTTGGACCGTTCACTTCTGATCTTTGCTCTTTCCTTGCGGCAGGTATACATAGCACCAATGAAGGCTCTTGTACAAGACAAATACCGGGAATGGGACCAGAGGTTCAGCTCTTTGGGAGTGAAATGCCAGGAATTAACCAGTGACTCCGGGCCAATAAACGTTCAAGATTTGCTAGATACAGATATTATACTGACCACTCCTGAGGTAATATACATATTTTTGATCTTCCTGATTTGATACTATTTCTAACAGTCTTACGCTTTCCACGTTACAAGGACGAGAGAAAATGAATGCACTTGTGCCCGAGTCAACGTAGAAGTATACGGCACTTTTTAGAGGAATGCTAATAATCTTCGTAACGCGTCTCCAAACTCCTTCGGAATAGTGCTCTTTTGATCAGCGTGTTCTCTGTTGTTTCAACGCAGAAATTTGACGTCATTACTCGACGGCATCGCGACCGTGGAGGAATGAGTCTTTTCGGAGACATTGCACTTCTATTGATTGACGAAGTCCACCTTCTTAGTGAAACTCGTGGTGCAGCCCTTGAAGCAGTAGTAAGCAGGCTAAAGATGCTGGCTCGTTTCCCTGAAATTAAGGGATGCCCTCTGTCAGCTATTCGCTTTGTTGCAGTTTCGGCGACAGTTCCAAACATTGAAGATCTAGGTGACTGCTAACTTTATTTTTTTTGCCTTGATAGTGTGTTTCTGTTCTATCAGTGTATTTCGAGTAATTTCAAGTTTCGCTGAGACAATTTGATATAGTAGGTAGAAACTCGGAAACAGAAAGTCTAATGTAATGAGAAGTATGCATTATCAGCATCGAAGACTGGTGATTGAGGTGTTGCACCGAAACAACTACACAAATTACTAGTCCTCCTGCTCATATTCGACGGAAATGAAATATCGATTTGTGCTTTTCTGTCCTCTGGTACACCTCTGAAATGCAAGGAACCGATTAGGATTTTGTAGATTTATATGATCTATGGTGGAAACCTGTTACTTCATGTTTAATGTGCTCTACGTTGTGTACATGTTATGACATCTCAGCGGAATGGCTGCGTGTTCCCAAGAACGGGATCAAAAGGTTGCTGTGAAACATATATAACATCCTTTAATTCCTTGAATTTCAGCGAAAGTTTTCATCTGTATTAGTTGTTTCTCGAAGTTTCTGAATTTTGTGACACACTACCTTAAAAGAGCACTGATCAAATTGTATAACTGCAGATTTGACCTTCGTGTTTGTTTGTGTGTAGATTTGGAGAAGAATATCGACCTGTGAAGCTTGCAACAATTGTACTCGGTACGTTATCCTTTCTCCTTCAACCCATATATATTCGACCTGTCTGCTTTAAGAAAACTTCTTGAATATACTGTAGGTGCATCTGCTGTAATTTATCATGCTGAATCTGACCTTCAATGACCAAATAAACCACTTAATATCAGCTATTATGTTACACTTTAGGTAGACCCGGTGATTCATCCTCCAATTAGACACAAGGAGACTTAAGTCCTGTTTTTGCAGGGTTCCCGCCTGCGAAGAACGATTTCTTGTTTGAAAGGGTATTGTGATGACACTTAACGATCATCTCCATGTGAATCCTTCAACTTTTTCTAGGATGTTTGATTGAATAATATGCATCTACTGGTGAGGTATGGTGTTGTAGTAACTTCCACTGCCTAACTATCTTTTTATAGAAGTCGACAAAGTTAGAATTAACTTCGAAATTTTTGCTACTGCCTTTGTCGAATCCAGAACGTATGCACTTAGCTTCTTGTGATTAGCTGTGAGAACATGGACCCTCAAGAACTTAGTCCAATGAGAGACCTCCAAGTTTTAGAAAGGACTCATCGTTATTTGTACTCTTTGAATATTTTCTCTACGATTCTAGGATGAAGCTTCGCCAAAGCTCTTGCCAACTCTTCGGTGTGTTCAGCCAAACTCTTACCGCTTGACGTCAAAAGTTCTCACTCTAACTCTTCTGCGAATGTCTGTTTGACAGAGACTTCAGCACCCCCTGTTTGGTGAGAAGCAGTTCGTGTATACCCGTTTGACCTTATCATATACAGAATTCAAAACCAATGAAGATTATCCAACCTGCTTATTTTCATGACTGAAAGGTAAGCCCTTGCAGCGGCTCAAAATAAAATTCTCTACAATGCAGATATATTGATGCAGCATTCAAGAGGAAGGCCATCGCTCGTGTTCTGCTCGACCAGGAAAGGAGCGCAAGAGACTGCAGTCTCTCTTGTTGCATCCGTGTCACATAATGGTAATCAAAATCCTTTTGTTAAGAACTTGGAGCACTTTGATCGACTGCAACTAGCAGCCCTGAGGACGACTGATGTTCATATGCAGCAGTGCATCCGTTGTGGAGGTTTTCCACTCTGAACCATAATCTGAAGTTTCGTGCATTGTATGTTGCCCTAGTGCTAGGAGTGAATCTGCTAAAATGGGACAAATGTTTGCGACAAACACAGTAATGTGCATTTACTCTTGTAGTTGACCATGACCACCATCACGGAGGCTTACTTTTGAAAAATCTGGAAACGGACATTGATCCGAATCTCTGGTAGGAACCTTCCATTCGGAACCTCGCAGGTCCAACCGTGGAATTTGCTGACGTTTTCTCCCAATTTATTGCAGTCGGATATCACAATGGCGGCCTTTCAATGCAGGACAGAAGTCTCGTTGAGGAACTATTTTTGAAGGGTGATCTTTTCGTGCTCTGCACAACAAGTACACTCGCGCAGGGCGTGAACTTGCCAGCTCATGCAGTCATCATCAAGTCGACTCAATATTAGTAAGAGCCCAGGAGAGGAGATTTAACCCTAAACCTTGCAATATTATCTGCTTACGAATTGAATGACAATCATCGAGAACCGTTCTCATTAGGCGCAAAGTCTTCATATGCACCTCTAGCTTTCTGGCGGACTTGTATGATTTAGGAGCCATTCATGCTGTACGATTCCAAATGTTAATGCTGAGCACTTATCTTCCTTGACAGTTTTAAGTTTGGATAACTTGGAGAAACTTGGTTATACTGCTAATACCTTTGTTGCTCTGTTAGTAATAAGACCAAAAGCTGCTATGTCGAGTATGAGCGTTCGGCAATATTACAGGTAATCTATGGCACAAGCCTCCGTGTGCTTTAATGTAAGTCAGTTAGCTAAGCATTACAACACGTGTTCTGAAGACAAAGAGCATGTTTACACCCAGGTTCTGACGCTCAAATTTATTCTCCAGATGAGTGGACGAGCTGGCAGACCTCAATTTGAAGATAGTGGCGTCGTCGTTATAATGACAAGAAATGATAGTGTAAGCATACAGGTCAAGTATCCTTTTAATTAGAAGTATCCTTTTAATCAAATTGTCGTTACGCTGATGACATGGTTCCTAATTCACATTGATTATCCAGTGTGATGGGTTCATGGGAGAAATTTCTGGACTCGACATCGGCTAAATTGCACGATTTTCGAGCTCCTTGTTACTGATAAAGGGAAGGGTCTCGGAAAAGAAATTTGACATATGAGGTTAGCGATATTATTGGATTTTTTTTTGCAGGTACATTTATATCAAAATCTGCTCTCTGGATCGGAACCAGTGGAGTCTCAGTAAGTATCTTTATAGACATTTTGCATCTTGGAGGTTTGAATTGCTTCTGGAATTTCGCAAAGTCGGTGTTTTGTAATCTCACCAATTGCACACTTGGCACCTTCACGCAGGCTACTTCCATCTATTGCGGAGCATTTGAACGCTGAGATAGTGCTCATGACTGTTACTGATTGTAGCCAGGCCATAGATTGGCTCAAATGTTCCTATCTGTATGTGCGCATCAAGAAGGTATGATGCTCTTTGATTCAAACTACCTTTCATTCTGTTTCCAGGATTTATGCATTCGAAAAAATGTTTTTTCATGACCTGACAGTATGTATGACTTTGCTGTGTAGAACCCACAACATTACAATATCAAGAAAGGAGTTTCACTGGATCAACTGGAAAACAAGTTGAAGGGTAATTCTTCGATTACCTTGCTTCTACTGGAAATTTGAGCGTCCATTGCGTCTTCAAGACTGATGGGGTGTTTCTGCAGACATATGTGTGCAGAATGTGAACGAACTTGCAAAATATGGTTTGGTGAAGACAGACGAATTTGGCTTTGTTTTGACACCACTCGGTACTAATTCTTTGCATTCGCGGGAAATACTTTACTCTCTCCGTCCCGAAATAAGTGTCCACATTGGAATCTCATTTTTTTTTTTTAATACCAATTTCATTGATCATATTGTAAAATGCATAATTCAAAAGGGTTCAAATTTTATATCACCACAAGCAATGAATCACAAGCAATGAAGAACATTCTATGTGCTCTTAACAACTTAAATAAAAATCGGGCCCAAGAAGGCCTCCATATAACCTACTCAAAACTATGAAAAAAACACGAGTTTCGAATGCGGAAACTTATTTCGGGACGGAGGGAATACTTTTATTTCAACCCCTCTTGACTAGCGTTCTGTCTAAAGAAGATCTCAAAATTTCTATTGAGAATTTCTGTTGTGGCGAGCAGAACCTGGACGAATAATGGAGAAATACTATTTGCGGTTTGAGACAATGAAAGCTATCACTAAAGCTCCTGGAAGAAGCACAATGGAGGATCTTCTTCACATTTTGACGAACGCGGAGGAATTGTCATGTACATGAAGACCTCCCTTCACTTTGCAACAGAATTTTAGTGTTTTATCCGCCAGTCGTCCATCAGCTATTTTACTTAAAACATTCTTGAATGCTAATGGTTTGTCACAGGTATCAAGCTTCGGCGGGATGAAAAGAAAAGATTGAATGTTATCAATGGGGACATGAGCGGCAGAATCAGATTTCATGTAAACTCTCCTAATGGGAAGCTGAAGAAAAGGATACAATCGGACGCGGAGAAGATATTTGTTCTAGTGAATGATGCTCTTTCTGGCGAGCCTTCTGTTCTAGATTTCACAATGAGCCAGGTATGACGATGGCAATCATTTTGATTGGGAGCTTCCCAGGTCTAGTGCTTCACGGTATGTTTTGCAATTTCTTTCTTAAGCAGTTTTCAGTGCTTTCATCTCTTTCTTAAGCAGTTTCTTCACCGTTACAGTTTTCTGGTTTCACAGGATATTAATGAAATTTGTAGCACCGGAACTCGTATCTGTCGGTGCATGTGCGACTACTTCATCTTTTTGAAAAGATTCACTGAGATTCAGAATGCGCTTATGCTGTCCAAATGCCTGAAGCAACGGCTCTGGGATAACACAAAATTTCAGATAAAGCAAATTGTTGGCGTTGGTTTGGTGACGGCAAAGGTGATAAAAATAGATTTTGTCTCTGAACGAAATTGATTTTCGCTGGTATCTGCCCGGTTGATATGTCAGTCTAATTTATAATGGAATCTATAACATCAATATAATCAGTTCGTGCTAAAGTTCATGATCGATTTTTCGTATAACTTTGTTAGTGTGCATTTGTATTATCTGAGCTGATCTTGAAGAGCATAACAGCGTTCGGTGTCGATCACTACAGAAAGCAAAATTTTTACCATTCAAAGTAGGAGAATTCAGAGGAACTTCAGGACACATACGAAGGCTCTTCGTTCCGTTTTGCCAAATGCTTCGTAAATCATACGTCTCCTTATTATCGGCGTTCATATTCCAGGCTTTGGTCACAGGTGGTGTTGATTCTTTCGAGAAGCTAGCGAGCGCTGACCCTCGACGCTTAGAAGCCATTACTGGACGAAAGTTTCCATATGGAGATCAACTCAAAACATCATTAAATGATATTCCACCAAAAGTTGAATTGAATCTCTTTGAAAATGGCAGAGATCAATGCCTACTTACACTCCGCCGAGTCTCACAATCACAATTATCAGGAAAGAACTTTCATTTGGCTGAGTTGGTAAGCTCATCTTCAACCCTCATTAGTTGCAAGTCTTTTCCTCACTTGCAATATGCAAGAATCTTGATTTGTATCAAAATACGTCGCTAATATTCATACTTGCGCTTGAGATATGTATTAGTTAGTAAAATTGAAAAACTGAGATTACTTCTCGAATCAGAATGAAGATATATTGATTAAGATAGAAAGAGTATCAGAGGTTAGCCATCCATCAGCAGTGTAGTACTGAGTACATATGTTGCCCTTGAGGAGTAAATTCGTGGATGTCCGCAGGTAGTGGGAAACAAGGTGGATAATACTGTATTGTTTCGTGAAAGAATCAGGTACTACTTTATTCCTAATGCCTAGAGAATTTTTTGGATTTACTTGGCTTATGACTAGTGATCATTTACTTTCTGATGTGTGCGGATCCTCATCTATGAAAATTGTTTTTGTTCATCAGAATGGGCGAATTTGCCAGGTACGTCCAAATCTATCATTCCGTTTTATCAACACGTCTTGACTCTTTTCGTGGTATCTTAATGTGCACTGCTCCATCATTTGGTGACATCTACTCTCTGACGTGATCTATTGTAAGCTGTTCGTACTGACATAGAATGAATTGTGCAGCCCTTATGCTGTCAAGGTTACCTGCAGATCAGCTTTCAACGAGACGCATGTTCTAGTTGTCGCTGCTCTTATTTCTGAGGAGTATGGTAAGTGGTTCTTCTAGTTTAGGTGCTTCTCTATACTGAATGAAGTAATTCGGAGAGTACTCATTTTATGTCTTCTTTGTAACGGTTGGGAGAGTGGGTCGCAGTTGGAGTTGACGTGGTTTGCAAATTAGCAATCAACCGCGAAACAGAGAGTGGCAGCCTGGGATTGAGTGATGGCAAAGAATGCCACGAACATCAAATCTCTTCAACACATTCTTACGACTCCTGTCTGTTTAAAACTACACGCCGGAAAGGTGCATCCGATGCTCTCGTTCTGGAAGCTCCCTGTGGTTATCCTACAATGAGTTTCGATACCAGTTCCGTGACCTTAGCTTCAAGAAATTTTCTGAATAAACTCAGTTCGGGTATCAAAGAATCACATGCGATTGAAAATCCAGCAAATCCTACTGGGCTGGAACCAGACAGAACATCTGAAATAGAATTACCAGCAACCTCACCAATACAACTTTCTGAATCCTCTTCCAGCAAGAAGTTCGATCAAGCAGACTCCCCGGAAATAGTGACCAGCTCTCACTCAAGTGATATTGTTGATACTTCACTTTGCACCTCGTTGATTGTACCAGCCAACACCATCGAGACGTCTGGGTGCAATTCTCCCACCGTAACACCACAGACAGAACATCTGCTTCCTCGTTTCCCACCGAGGGGACTTTTTCGTAGATTACGTACGAGCAATGAAGAGACGCAGGTGGAGATTAATTCAAGCTTGATAAACGACCAAGGACGACAAGTTCCTCCGACCTCATCATTGACTGACGATGTCTATCAGGTGACTCCATCGTGCACTGAAGAGCCATTCTCTACGAATAATGCAGGCAAGTCAACAATTTATGCCAGATCCTCATGCTATGACTGTAAGAAATTCGATTGTAACTCTGTTCTAGAGTGGCAGCCGTCTGCAGTGACTTTACGGATCGAAATCTGAAAGCTATGAAGTTACTCTGACTACGTAGGTGTCGCTGAAAATTATGCGGATAGAAATACGACCTCATGCTCCAGGAAATTCTGCGAGGATTTATCAGAAACTTCGGCGACACTATTGGATGAGAGCCATGAAAAGAACCATGACTATGTTGAATTACAGACACCATCTGTGTTAAACATCATGGACCAGTTTTCAGGACCATCTGTTACTATTCCAGCTGCATCTTCTTTAACGAGCCAACCAGCTAAACCAGATCTCCTATCATCGGATTTGAGGAGGAAAATTCGACGAACTGGATTCTCAAGCATTCTGAGCTTTCCCTTCGTTGATGACAATGTTCAAGGAAATATTTTAAGCACGATGAATAGGATCACGCAGACTTCTGAAAAGCGGATTCTACTTCCTGACGGAAATGGTGGACAACAGAAAATTCTGCATGGTCCAAGGGTTTCAGTACCTTATTCAACGTTGTCTCTTAGTATCACAAGTGCAAATACACTGAAACCTCCCCTGAGAAAAGATCCCGATCAACTAGATTTAAGGGAAACAACTTCCGAGTCCGTGTACCCTGGGAGGAGGTGAGTGTGCTGTTCTGAAACTTTATTGCCATTAATTGAAATGGATACAACTAGAATATTAGCTCGACAGGATTGAAAATTTTCAGGAGGTTTACTTGAGTTCATTTACCTATCTGACAAATACCAGTTTTGATGTTTCAAGTGGAATTGACTGATTCTGCGTTCCACGATTTAACAAGTGATTTATTCTCAGAATTGATGAAAACCTAAATCAAGAACCGGACTTGATCATACTGGAGAGCACTCCTAAACCAAGCCAGCAGAAGAAGTTGTGGAGCTCCATCAAGAATAAATTTTCCGCCAAAACTAATAGGTAATTTTCAGTTTTCTCGGTCATTGATTTTTCTGTCGTGTCTTATTCATGCAATTCACTTGTAATGACCGCTTCCAACAGTGATTCCATGCCGTGTTGGAGCCAAGGAAGCTGCGAAAGAGTTGCTCTAAACTCAGTTTCACATCAAGGTCCTAATCATGTTACGACTGCCAGGTCAACTCAAGAGTATACGAATATCTTTAACAGGTAAGCATACTATATTTAATTTCCTATAATTCTTCTCGTGTTGTCTATGATCTGGTACACAACGAAATGATTTCAGAAGTAAAGTTTTCTCTAGTCTGTTCCCTGGGCGGAACTTAACTAGTAGCAATCTCATCCAAAACACTGTTTACCTTCCGACCTGAGAGCTACTGGAGACCTCAGGAAGATGAACATAGCATATGCAATCCATCTGACCCAGAAAACTCATTATGCAAACTCAATATATATTTTTCTTCGAGCTGAAGCGGGTAGCTAGATCCGCAACGCTTTGATCTCTTTTACTGTAATCAGAGAGACGTCACCATTCTGACACTGCTGAAGCTGCAGATTGGAAACCTCATCAAGCTCCCAGATTAACCCCACAAGTCAAGTATCTCCTTATAAGGAATTGAAAAGCTTCGAGTTCGCTAGGAAATCTGCGTCCAATGTTTCCAGGTGTGACCTTAATTTTCGTAGGAATACTATAAGCACCGTGCATGTGCCCCTCATTTCGATAAGATGACGATCTGGCTAATATGATACTTACCTCGGTCCATGGAATCTTTTCAGCATTTCGAATTCTGCGTTGGAGGCCCCTGAGGACTACATATCCCTTACTCATGACCATTCAAACAATGACAACTGGAGTTTTATTTCTGAAGCAAAACGGTTGTGAATGAATCACCTTTCGAGGCTATATCTGTGTGTTATCTATTACTGTCTTTTTTATATTCCACCTTCGGCTGCTCCGTGTGGCCTGGTACAGGTTCTACTGAAACACTATATTGTTTTTGATAATACTAACATGTTTAATTGTCGTTCTATTTCTAGCAGGCTGAAAGCCGACGATTGTCGAACCAAATCGATTGAAGAGACGTCAAACCATGCTTCTTTCAAAGAGGATCCTAATTGCTGCAGATTTGGCCACGCAACCCCTGTAGTCAGGTAGATTAATTTCTGATTGTTGATCACTTTTGGTCAACCTGAATAATAAGCTATACTGTCGGCTTTTGTGTAAGGTTTTTATATCTCAATGGCATCGCAGATTGTCCATCATCTAATCTTCTCAGGTTGCCTGTCCTATTTAGAATTTTGTGTTTCGAATTTTTCCCAACAAATACTACTTATATAGTAAAGGCTCCATCCCTAACTGCTGCCAAGATGCTAACATAGGTTAGAAAATACTGTCCTTAACGTCTGGCTTTTTATTTTCCTTTTCATGCATCTTGAGTCTTTCAACTGCATTTCTCCATTGAACTCATTGCGCCCTCGTTGATACCTTGATGAACCCAGACCGACAATTGCACAGTTAGATGGATCTACGACAATGCAACCTTCCCCAGCTGGCAAGCAAGAGTTCATGGGATACAAGAGTCTCTTCTCATTCCTTTGAGGGAACGGAAATTGCACTTCACAATTGCGTGTGGCAGCTCGCTTGGTCCTCACTGAAGCTACTCCGGCCATTTAAGGAACCACCTTAGCTACTTGCTACGGCTTCCAGTTTCGTTAAAATCTAATTGTTCATGACGTGAAGGCATCACGATTCAACTGTGATGAGCTGATTGTACAGCGCTCTTAAGAACCGCGGGTCGTTCCGAATCGACGCCCATGATTGAATTCAGGGGCCAGAATAAAGCTCTTAGAAAATCAGTTGCATTTTGTAGTCACTCTAGCTTTGATATTTTCTCCATTGCTTCCACTACTGCGAAATCCGTCGCTTTTCATTCCTTGAAATAGCGACAAAACGAGGGGTGAGTGAAAAAAGTCGCAAGGGACAAATCGTGGAGCCGACTTGGATACTAACAATAGATCATTTTCAGTGAGAAGCGACAAAGCTCAGGATCTCCTCAATGAAAAACGACGGTGTTTGATCTAGTGTTCACATTGTCTCCTATTTTAGAAGAGAAACGAAAGTCAGATTATTCTACAATCCTTCTGAAATTCCCCAAATCCTCTCAACTTGGATTTTCAGGCAAGCTTTTATTTTTCCTTCATCATGGTCAATCTAACTTGCCGCAGGTATATATTGCATAGAGATGTAGACAAAAATGTCCATTCCTCACTTGGACCTTCCCCATAGAATCAATTCTCCGCCAAATTTAAAACTAGTAATATTTTCTAAAAGTTGAGAAAAGGAGAAAAAATGTATTAAAATTTGAGGTGTAGAGAATTTTCCTACCATCCTTTGGACACTTGCCAAGCACAACTTGGCACCTATAATTCCTATGGATTGTGCCATGTGGATCATCATCCAACAACATTGTTTTGGTTCTAGATTGCTCTTTAGAACCTATAAGTACCTTAAATCAAGTGAGCATCTTGTAAATTAAACAAATGAATTGGTGGTAGATTGGTGGAGGATTTTAAACTTATTGTGGAACCTTCCAATTGTGATTGTAGTTTGTTATTTCAAAGTTTTTTACAATTACTTCTCTTTGTTTGATATGGTATACCTCAAAATTTTATAGCTTTTGTTGCTCTTTCATAGATTTTTGAATATGTAGGTAGCTGTAAAATTTGGTGAAGTATTGACTATGTGGGGAAGCAAATCAATGAGGAATCAATCTTTTCGTCCTGGACTCTAATACTGTGAAAGCCCCTCAAGTCCAATTCTGCCAATGCTACGTGCATTGCAGCATTGCTGCCCCACTTCGGTACTTCGGTACTTCGGTTCTGTTTGACAATCTGAGCACCCTTCTGCCAGCAGCTTTGCAGGTGCTAGCAGTCAGGGACCAGCCTGCTAATCCAAGGATCATTCATACGAGCGTCACCTGGCTTTTGTGAGCTGTGTCTGTGTGCAACACTGAGGCGGCTCCGACGGGAATGGAGCCACAGGTACTTTCCTATCTGGCATGCCAAGTGTCCCCCCCCCTAAAGCACCTCTCCCAACGGAAGCTATTATTAAATATAGAATGGATCCCGCGCCATTCACCGCGCTCTGACCCTCAGAGCATGGAAGCTCCGGCCAGGACGGAAGCCTCCTTCTCAGTTTGGCAAAACGTGGTCGAGAGATACGCTTTTGTCCTTCCGTAGTTTCAGGTGCTCTGCTAATTAGCTGACATACCCAATTACCCACGCGCCTTTGGAAAGCACTCAGCTGGCCGCATGTCAAGTACGACCAGGTGCCAGAAACGGTCAAAACCTCCCTTCGTTTGCTTGACGCTTACGGGTGCTGCGCTCTTCTCCCGCTCATTTGCTATAAAATCTGAGATACCTGCCTTCGTTTGAATTTGATCTTTACATGTTGGTCGAAGAGCAGATGCTGGTTCGTTTGTTGTAAGTTGTGTGTGCTGCAGATTGTTTCGATTCGAGGAGGTTTCGAAAGTGATTTGCGACCGCGGAGGGTGGGTTTTGAGATTTCGTGACTTGGAAAGTTGGGGTTGCTTAGTGAGAGTAGGGCGGTGAGGATGTCGTCGTTTGCTTTGGAGGATTTTGTGGGCAATGGGGTGCTCCGGGACCAGATGGACAGTTTGATGGCGGATGGGTGGGACGATGTGCCCACTCTTAAGATGATGACCAAGGAGGATATGGACACCCTTCAGCTCAGTCAGCTACAGCGGGTATGTGTACCCTGTTTTCACGAGTACTCTGTCTGCTAAAAATTGAGTTTCAGCTGTACTATTCGAAGATAAACCCTCGCCCTCGTCGCTTTGAGAGACCCCTAGAACAATTCCCTTAATTTTCGTCAGTCGTTGTCTTAGTTGTGGATAAAGAAATTTGAGGCGCGGCAGTGTGTCTCTGGGGTATATCTGTAAGTTTGTGTTTAGTTAGTCGAGTTGCGGGTATCTAGTAGCTAAGAGAGACTCATAATTCTTCGTGGAAAGCAAGCAAAGAAAAGTCTCAACGAATAAATTTAGATTCTTGGCTTTTGAGAGCATTTCCTCGCTTCTTGATTTCTGCAGCTTTTTTTACCTTGAGTTCGCTGCAATGATATGGCGCTATTTGTGTGATTGTGGAGAACTATTATTCAGTACTCAGCCATTTTCTATGAACTCAGATTCAAATTGTAATGACAGTATTTCTCTGTCCTCAACCTAACCCGACACCCTTGCTGACCCATGTGGATGGCTGCGTGCAGGACGCTTTAGAAATCCGAACTTATCTTCATGACCATCTTCTGATGGAGTACGCTGACACGCTCGAAGCCTCAGGGAAGACTTTGTCTGAGCTTCTGAGCACCAGCCCGGCCGATCTCACCCGGGAGTACAAGATGAAGAGAGGTCATGTGGCGAGGTTCTTGGACCGAGGCAGCGCTTGCGCCGTCCAGTTGCCCAAGGATCTTGTTCTCCCCGCTCGGAAGGTCACTGCAGCCCACCATGGTGGCGCTCCCTTGTCACCACCAAGGGCGCGTCCCATGTCTCCCCCAAAACAAAGTCCTACCCCGGAGTTGATGACCATGCTTGAAGATTCGAAACCCCCGGTGGTGCTGCAACCCACGAACACTCAATCTCCCCCATCCAGCAAAGGAATTTTTTCTGCTCCCTCTGTGACACCCCGCCTGTGCGGATTGGTGAAACCAGGAGGTTTGAAGGAGGAGGTGTCGTCTCTTGGCACTCTAGAGAACATCATGATCCAAAAAATTGCCCCGCAACATAGCAAGGGTGTCAACCCGTTTTCCGGCACGGAACCCATCCACTTGCCTCCTCCGTCAAGGGCTGCTGACTTGTGGTCCGACAAGCCGACCCTCATATTGTGCCTTCGCCGTCCAGGGTAAGTGCTCAGCTCCTCTTCTACCACCCACATGAATGCACTGTACCCTCTCTATGTGTTACAACTCGGGAGTAACAAGATCCTAACTTTTATGGTGAATTTACGTTTGAACATTTAAAGAGGGATGGTAAAACTATGATAACGTTTATAGAATTTTTGAATGAATGTCAAGGTGGAGAAGGGTGGAGATCCATGAAGTTCGGAATTCTACTTTTCTGTCTTCTTTCTCGAAGCTGTAATTTGAGAAGGCACTTCTTAAGTCGTTTATTTCGACAAGAAAATCATGGATATCGTCTATGGGCTCCTTTAGGCAACAATTTTCTTTATTCTATGTGTTCTGTATTAAAACGATATTCATCTAGGTTGAAACATTACCAAGAAGTGAACTAAGAGGAGTAGGATCATTATGGCGTTTAGTTAATAATACTTTTTTCTTTGTTCCAAACTTGCGAGTACAAAATTTCTAAAATTTACTGTCAATGAACACTATATGAGTAACGTTTAGACGAAGCAGACTGTGCTACAGATTAAGAGCCAATTCACACACAATATGTTTCGATATTTGTGTACTATTGGGGGGAGCAGAAAGGTAACTTACATAATTGACTTGTTGCACTTTCCAGATGTGTGATGTGTCGCGCCGAAGCACATCAATTATACAGCAGGAAACCCATTTTTGATGCAATGGGTATTCAGATGGTCGCCGTCATCAACGAACACATCGATGCGGAGGTGAGGGCTTTCTGGCCTCGTTACTGGGGCGGCATTGTAGTGGTGGACGAGCAGCGGGAGTTTTTCAAGGCGCTTGGGCAGGGAGAGCTTCCCAAAGAAGGATTTGTTACAGGGTTTCTCCTCAACGCTACTGCGAGAGCAAACTATAAGCGAGCCAACGCCACTGGCGTCGAGGGTAACTACGCTGGAGAGGGAACCATCAAGGGAGGACTGTTCATAATGAGACCTGGTAATGGTGGGGTTGCATACCAGTTCGTGGAGAGGAATTTCGGTGACTGGGCTCCCTTGGAAGAAGTTCTCGAAGTCTGCGGTAACATATCGGTATGACAACAAAACGCTGTACCGAATTCATTTCTGGATAGAAATGATTTTTTCTTCTCTTCTCTGCGAGACTTCATTTTCCTTCTCTCATGATTAATTTTCCTTTCATTTTGCATCTTTTGCAGAAGCGATGATGTCGCCCAGGAAGGCATTTGATATGCCGGGCGTCTGGCAACAAAACACTCAACCCCACACAGTTGTGAACTATAGTTTTCCATTGAATTTTTCTGATTGATCACCCTTAACTTTTTACCGACAATTGAATTGTACATTGGTAGCCAGCATTGGCCGGGTTTTTGTTTGCCGACCAAAGTCTTGTTAAAAAGAGTGTTAGAAGTAGCCTACTACTTGTTGGGTGGTTTTCATCAAGTGCCTAGTTGAATGTGCACAAGCTGGATTAGAATGGCATGTATTATCAGATTATTTATCTAGTATGTAACCTGGGTGCCTTGCTCTGGAATTTTTTTGTAACAGTTATGATGTGCTTGAAAAGATCTTCTCACATGATTGATAGTGTTTTTTTTCCCTCTGCTTTGTATTCTCCTTTCCAGTGTTGATTTTCAGTTTTGAAATTTCTGAGCCTGCTAATGACTTGTCTATTTATACAAAAAGGTTCGCCCTAATTTCATATCTCTCATTTTTTTAATCCTGTAAGGACGCATGAACCCTTTGGGTCTGATGGATGGCGAACAATATACCTGTTGGTCCAATAATCAGAGTATTTTGATGACTACCCTGGGTCATGTGGGGTTGCATCCTTCAAGTTGTTTTTTGATCTTCTTGGAATTTGCTTTACATTGTACAAAAATCCAACATTTTGATAAGTTCTATCAACTTTTTGTGGATTGTAGCTGTACATGTCTAAACTGGATGTGTTAAAGATCACATGGAAAAAGAAAACACAACAATATCACTTACGGATTGAAAGATTATAATGTTTGACCATGAGGGTATTAACCCCTAAATGTCCGAGGCATCAAATTTTGGTGTCCCCAATACTTTGAAGTTAATTGATACCTAATCAATTTGCTATTTTTAGTGCTTTGTATTTTTGAATTTCTTTTTGAAGTCCAATTTTAGCATCAAAAATCCGATTTTGAAAATGATTGATTATGATTATTTCTATTCAAGATTTTGTGCAAGGGTGTTCATTGCAATCTTGACTTTCCATAGTGTAGAGGGCTCTTGGAAATGAACCTCAAATACACTAAATCTTGGAGAAATAATCACATTAGAAATTCATGAAAAAAAAATTGTTAAGTACATTTTGCCAAGCCATAAATTGGTTAGGGTTATGCATGGAACACCCTCTAACCTTATATATTATTGGTGACTGACTTTCAGGATTTGACATGTGAAAAGAGGATGGAAAGACTTCAAATCACTTTTCCAGTTTTAACACCCTCATGATCAAACATTGTAATCTTTCAATCCATTAATAATATTGATATATGTTCTTTTCCTATGTGATCTCTAATATGTCTACTTTAAATTTGTGTAGTTACAATTCAAAAAAAATTGATACAACTTATCAAAATGTTGTCTTTTTATTCAATTTAGAGTAAATTCCTAGAAGCTCAAAAAAGGCCTTGGGCATTTAGGGGTTAAAACTATGAAAGTGATTTAAAGTCTTTCAATCCTCTTTTCATATGTTTAATTTAAATTGATGTCACCAAAAAAAAAAGAGGCTAAAGGACATAACATACATAAACCCAATTAATTTATAGCTTCTCAAAATCTATTCATCAATTTTTTTGAAATGAATCTTTAATGTGATTTTTTCTCCAAGATCTACAATAGTGTATTTGAGGCTCATTTCCAAGAGTCATCAACACTAGAAAATGAAGATTTGCAATGGACACCATTGCACAAAATCTTAAATAGAAAAATCATAATCATTCATTTTGTAAATTGGATTATAGATGTTAAAAGAAGACTTCAAAAAGAACTTTTCAAAAATAAAAAACACTATTCCCTCTATTTTTGAATTAAACAAGGATTTCAACATTTCTTTTGTTTCAAATTAAAACATGGATTTCAAGTTCTTCCAACAATCCATACAATGAATGATGGATGGGGAAGGAAGATCAACATCTTCTTGTATTGGTATCAATGCATGATCATGTTGCTATTGTATAAATAGTTTACAACAAATCTTGATTGGGAGGAGGTAGCTAGTAATGATAGGATTGGAGGAGTGAGCAAGAGGTTTGTAGAATTATTGTGGGTCCAATGTTGATTATCCTGTGTAGATGATCTACACAAATTCATAAAATAGTGAAAATTAGGTTGCCCCATACTAACTTTTCAACATTTGATACTATATAAATATATAAACATTTGACATTTTATTGGTATTGTACAAGAATGCACTACTTTTGAATTAGATATTGTTGTAATAGAGACTCATAAACCTCTAAGTGTACAAATGAAAATATTTGGAGTAGTATTTATTGACTGTTATGGCTCATAAAGTAATTTTCTTGGGTTCAAACAACCTAATTGTTAAGGCAACCCAATTTCACTATTTAGTGTACTAGTGTAGTGTTTAGAAATTTTATGGATGTTGAATCATTGGGCCATGATGAAACACCAACGTCGATTACAATAGCTACATTAGCATCATTTTGTTATATCGAGATTATTTGTGACGGAGCATTGACAATGTTTTGTTGGTTCATTGGATAAGCATAATACTTCTTTGAAAAGCATGTTGATTCCTTAGGAAGCGCACTACCTCTCTAGTAAGCATGTTACCTCTATGGAAAGTGTGTTATAATTGCACAAGTTCTATAATAAGCCTTACGTTTGCACATTTTTTAAAAATCAAGTATTATTTAGAAACAGAGGGAGTAAAAATAGGAATTTGGTAAGGTTTTATTTAACTTCAAAGTTTTGTCAACAACATAATTTGGTGCCTTGGACATTTAGAAGTTAGAACATATAATTTTGTTGGATGAGGCCTTCAAAAAATTCTCTACATAAGGTAGGGAGCGCATAATGGACCCCAAACCCAATTTAGTGTAAATGTACATAAGTCCAACATTTTAGGTCAAAAAATGTTCAATTGGTGTACATTTGAACTGAATTGGGTTGGAGTTCATAATGGGCTCCCTACCTTATTGAGGTTTTGGTATCTTGAGGTAGAATGGAAAGATACTACCACATGATTGGAACTCTCAATTTCATCTAAAATTTGTTCTCATCTTTTTGCAATCTCTATGAATTGTACTGAGACACTTCAATATTTTAGAATTGTTACAAGCCTTGAAATCAACACAAGAGAAATTGTACTATATTAACTCCCAAAGGACCAAATTGCGGTTTGGGGCAATATAGCAAATTTTGGCAATTTACTATGAATGGAATTTTTATTATTTTGCTTTGAAATTTTCATAAATTTGGTTGAGGAGTAGATTAGAGGCCCAACAATTTTCATAGCTTTTGACTACATTGTTAAAAAATTATTGTATGATATGTAATTTTTTTTCCTCAACTTGGCAACTTGGGCAAATGAAAAAATCATTTTTTTCATAAATAAAAATTTGAATTTTTTTTTAGATTTATATAAGTTTGTAAAGTTTTGAATCATTCCATTTTGATTAATGAGATAAAAGTTATGAGTAGTTTTAGTTTGCAAGTAGTTATGGAATCTTTGAATCTCTACTCTAAATAAACTTTGAAGTCCTTTCTTTAACTCAGTTTTCAATATTTTGGAAAAAAATAAAATCATAGGATGGAGATTGTTTATTACAACATGACAACCATTGGGATTGGGATTTTTCTGTTTCATAACTAAATTCTTAACAATTTGATTAGTATTTTAAATCATTCTCTTCTTCTTTCTACTTATTATTTTTTTCAAGTATGATTATAAATTTTTTTTTTAATTTCATGTATTTCCAACTTAACTCTTCAATATATTTTGGAGAGTTGCCAATTGTAAGTTTTGCATGTTTTGGGGTAAAATGTTTGGAAGATGAAATCTAACCATTTGGGAAGAGTTGAAAATACTTCTTTTTTAAACCCTAGCATCATGATCTTGCAATTGGTAAGGTTTTTTTATTCCGAAATTTAGAAGAGTGCAGTATAAGAAACCCATGTTGTATGTGACATGCCTCAATTTTTTTGACAGATTTTTTTAGATGTCCAATGCAACAAATCCATGTTTTTATGTTAAGAAAAATATAACATAACTTTTTTTTTGACATAAAAACATGGGTTCGTCACATTGGACGTCCAAAAAAATCTATCACAAAAAATTGAGGCATGTCACATAAAATGTGGGTTTCTTATAGTGGTGTACTCTAACAAGTTAACTAACAAATCCTACCATTTGATTTGCTAAAAATAAATAAAGATGAAGATTTTTGCCTTGCTTTAGAGACTAATATTTTGAAGCAATTTTGGGCCTCTAAACATGATAGAACTTTAAGGGTTAAAGTTATGTTCCCTTTTAGGAGTTTGTAAACTCTTGGTATTTAAAGCAAGTGTACCTCTCTTGGAAATAGGAAGGGGAGCTATTTTTTGTTTTAATTTGATCCTTTTTCAAGGAAACTTTTGATCTATAATATTATTTATTGTATTACATATGTGTTGTCAATATATATTAAAGCTTGTATAGAACTTAGTTTCAATTAATCTTGGAATGATGGGCCCATGGGCATGGTTAGAAATAGGTGTGCGAATGAATGGCCATACAAGTTGAATTAATGAGTTCCTTGAGGCACAAATGATCTTAGATTGGAATGGAGATTGGTGTGAATGGTTGGTTGGTAGTTAGCTTCATAGGATTGGTAATTCTTACATAAATGAAGCAACCAAATTTCTTGTCTAAAATGATTGAATAAAGAATACCTTCTATTTTCATGTGAAGGTAGAGGGTACAAATTTGAAATTTCTAAACATCTTTAGGCTTGAATAGAACTCCAAGATTAGTAGAAAGGAAATTAAAAGATGATATTTGTAAATATCCATGACAACGTGAAATTTGGATAAAGAGAATCTAACCTTTCAATGTATCATTGATCTTATGAATGTGGTTACCAATTTGGAAAGGCTAGGTGGAATTGCTACTATAGAGAACAAGAACACTGAATTAGAACTTAAAGATTTGTACATATTGAATTGTCTACTTCCACTTTCTTTGATGTGGCCCCAAAAATCGTAGCCCATCTCTTTCTTCATGCGTATTGTTTTTCTATTTGTTTCTATGTATAGAAAAGTTGGATGCAACCTATAGAAATTTTATCGAGCCTAGAGCATGCTCTAAAACCTAACATGTCTTATGAAATCTGATTTGGATGAAAAACAATCATTTTCAACTTTAGAAGCTTACATCAGGAACTAACCCCCAAATGTCTTAATACTATTGCAATACTATTTCAATGGTTTCACAATCTAGTATTGAAAGTGTATTGTTGTAGTACAACATTAGTTCTACAACAATGTAGTTTTCAACCCATAACTTCAACTCGTCCTATATAGTATCATAGGTGGTACAAATTTGGCACCAAACCTTTGGTCTAATTTGATGAAATCAGGACAAGTTTTTCCTATGCAAGCCTAAATTGTACATGAGAAAAAAGTTGAGGCCTAAGGCAAGCAACCCATTTCCAATCACTTAAGCAATTACCCGTAAATGGAGTGCAAGTTTCTTGTCTAGGAAAATTTTCTCGTGTATAGAAATAGAGTTTGAAAGGATCCCATAATTTTCCAAAATTTTATTCCTCAAAACAGAATTGTTGTGAATTTCTTAGCTCAAGATTTTGTTCAACCAATATTGATTATATTGGCCTTCCTATTTCAGACAAAGGGCTGATTGCAAAATCGACCAAGGTTTGGTTGCAATATTGAGGATCTTGTAGCCAATCATAATGTGCCACAACTAGACTAAGAACTACACCATAATTAATCACTACTCTTTAGTATTTGAACGAAAAGAAACCAATCCATAGGGTAGAAATGGGATGTGATTAGAAAGGGCTCGCCTCCTATATAGAGTGTTGGGAGTTTGATTCTTAGTTTTGCCTAATTTCACCCCTTCTTGACCAAAATGACTTGATATTGCTCCCCTATCTTAGTAGCTAAAATTAAAAAGCACCTGATGAATGATGAATGATGCCACACCATATTCAACAATGTTACTCTTAATTAAAAAAAAACTGATTCTTCAACAAGAACACTATTAATTGAAAGACATGATACTTCAAATTTAAGAATTTTATAAAACATAGAGTTGAATGTACTCACACATAATAAACTTAGAGAACACAACCCTATCACAAACTAAGGTACATTACTAGGTTATAATACAAATAGGTACATATTTCATTTATACAATTTCTTTAAAAGTTATTCATTGGACACTTTTAGTCTTCTTAGTCCTTATTTTTAACCCAATAAAGACACTAAAACCAAAATGCAGTTGATAGATGACTTTCAAGGTGATTGTAGAATTGAAGAATGCAACTATTGGCCCAACCAAAAATTAGATCGTATTGAAGTGACTACCTTGGGGATAAGTTTCGGTTAAGTAACATGGAATATAGAAATTGTCAATGCACAGTTGTATAGGGATACAGCTGCACTATGAATTGTGACTTCAATTTTCTAGAAGAGACTATTGATTACAAAGTAGCCAAAATGAAGTTGATTTCTAGGTCACTTTATTATAAATAGAAGTGTCTGGAAACGCATGTCACTTGAATTTCTAGCTCAGCTTTAACCAAGATTTCTTCAAAGCTATTCAATCACATCAAAGAGATTATAGCTCCATAACACATCATTTTGAAAACAAATAAGAAATATCCAACCAAAATCAACACCACCCAAATTGCGCCCCTTATATTTGGATCAAAAAGCATCACAAATTGTTAGATATTGCTTACACAAGATGTACATAATTGAAACATAAAAGTTTATTGAGAATCTAGTGACAATACTTTAAAAATTCATAACTTCTTCATATTGTGTTCAAATAATGGTTTGCTACAGTGCATGGGAATCTTCTTTTAGTCTCCGATAAGATTAAACAAAAACAACTTATAATTAAAAATAGTAACTATTCTCAATTGTAATTTGTGATAGAAAATAGGTGTTCATACCTTATATCAAAACTATTAAACTAGAAAAAATCCACAATTCAAAAACTTCAATCTGGGATGGTGCATTAACATCTGCTGAGATGTATCTCCATTCGATCCTCCCCAAGCAAGGAACAGCAAATCGAAGCTCAAAAGCAGTGATTTTTTTTTCATTTTGAAGGAGCAAGTTGACTCTTCAATATTCATGTAATACTTGGGTGATACTTGGGTGATATCTATATGAAAACTAGGTGATAATTAGGTAAAATTTGGCTACTGGTCCTAAAATACAGAAATACAGAAAGAATCTATCTATTTTGACCCCAAAAAATAAAAATTTCCTTTACAAAAGATAGCCAACATCTTTTGGCTATATCCAAGTGGCTAAAATTCGTGCATAAAAAAAACACTAGTCAGAAGTCTCACGAAGTCAAATTTACCGGCACTAAAACTGCAGTCACATACCCCAATTCAGTCTTAATAGTAGAATTAGTGCCTGAGCCCACCAAGGGAGCTCAGCAAGGCAAAAGAACAATGATAAACTTTGTGCACCATTGGTATATCGTAGGTGAAAGTCAAGTAAGGACGTAGAATGTTTGATGGCAGGTTCAGAATTCCAACCACCTGGATCTAGAATTCCATCAGTCATATTCCCTTGGTGAATAAAGGCTTGAATGGACGTTACAACAAGTGGTACACCCATTGTCTACAACCTGCTCGTTTGAAAAGTGCATAAGATTCCATACATAACGATAGAATTTTGACCTCAACGGATTTGGCTCTCGTTCCCAAAGTGACCTCAAGATACACAACTCAGTACTGTTTTCCCCACATCGGCCCCCAACACATGTTAAAAATGAAAAGCTTAAGGCAAAATAGTATCCGGTGCCTTATCTCCAAGTATGATTAAACAATTTACTTCGTGCAAATGCAAGAAAGCAAAGAATTTTCATTACACAATGATCATTTACAAAGTGTACATGTAATAGAAAACGAACTGAACAGTCTACACATAAAAGTTGCGCGTTCCTCATTGGAGTCAACACATTATTGCTTACGACCTCTACAGGAAACAAGTGCAAGCCAGCGAATATGCTGCATCTCTGATAAAGTAGACACCAATTTATGTCTCTACGATCCCCAAAGAAAAAAAGATCCACCTCTCAATAGATTACTCCGGAGCTCTACGGGGAGCGTCCTGAGGCAAGTCCGTGGTCAAGTTCTTCAACCCTGGCTGTGTCCCGGGAACCGTCTGCCGAGGGGTAAAAGCGTTCTTGACAGCATCCGTGATGACAGCGGCTGTCTGGCCGATGCTCTCGGTGACAGACTGCGCTGGCTGGGCAGGAGCAGAATCTGGCACGTTGGGTGTGCTAGTTGCAGTTGTACCTGAGTTCTTGGTGGAAGTAAATGCTCCCTTCACCGAGTTCACCACGTCAGTCACTTGGTTCACTGCTGTGTTGTAGCTGCTGGTAGCGTCTTTAGCCGTCGTATCCACATCTTGCTTCAGCTTCTCATCAGACGCCCTGCAAGAGTAAATTCACGTCAGTCTGATACCCTGAGATAGGGAACCATTTGCGTGGTTCAGCTAATGAGGGTTTAGATCCAATTAAAACATAATTTGAGTCTATACTTTCGTGGATATCGTCCCCGTTTTAAAGTGATATTTAGTGCTCAAAAAAATTCATTATATGGATACCATATGTACCAACTTATGAATTTTTGAAGTCTTACTCACTGAGTCTGTTAACTTGTGGGAAGACCTTGAATCTTCAGGTACTACTGGTAAATATTGTTGTAATCATTGGATGGTGTATGTGCATTGTAAGTTACATTTACTTAATATTAAGCCTATTAAAGCCTACCCACGTCAATAGAAACTCAGGGTAATTGTTAAGTTTGACAAATGTCGGACAACTGCGTCCCATTCATCTTCTCGTAGGACATCAACTTCCAAAAAGTTCACTTGTAGAAGTCACATATCACAGCACACCAAAGTCTTGTCCAACACTGGGTTAAGAATTCAAACACTCTCTACAAACGAGTCATAGACTTTTTGTCTGGACAAATGCTCACTTGTTGGAAGGATCGTTCTTGGCTTTCTCGAAATTGATATTCGCTTGATCCACGAACTCGTTAACCTTTCCCTTTGCCGCCTCTTTAACTTGCCCTAGTTGCTCCCCGACCGGCATCTCCCGCTGCCAAATAGAATCCCCCATAAAATTAGGTCACGCTCGCCTTAGCCAAGCAGGAAACGGTAAACAACCTCCAACATATCCATCTCTCAATCAAAAAACACGATTCCAGAACACTTTGAACCTCAATAACTTCCAGCTCTAGTACCCAAATTAACCCAGTCTTGGGTACGTTCGAATCCTCGTTTCATTTACCAACAAGAGCACATAAAAATTTCACCATTCAAATTGAGAACAGAACTATGCTCAACCCAGCAGCCGTTTCGTGATGGCGAGCTCCCACCTGATAATTCTCGGGCGCTTTCACGTTATCTCCCGTGCCTGTATTCTGCGGCACCCCTGTGGCCATGATGGAGCTCTGATCTCGGGCAAAGGGATGCAAGCCCAAATGTGAAACAAGTGTGGTTTTGAAGGACTGATGTTCGCTGAGATTGAAGGAGGAATGAGGAAACAAAGCGATTGCTAAAGGAGAAATTGGAATGGAAGGAGTGGCAAGAGACTGGGCTTATGAAAGGGACTGGGACTTGCTGGCGTCTGACTCCCGGTGTGCTGGTACGGTGACACGTGCCAGCTTGAGATAGACTTGAAATCGTCCTACTGCCTCGTGTCTTTTGTTCCCTCATTTCAGCTTCTAATGTTGCACTAACTTAATTACACAATTTTTTATTGGCTCTGTCCTTTGGACAGAGACTATGGCAACGACTCCACATCAACTACTCCGCATCGACTTTGGTATGTGAAAGTCCCAATCCTATCAACAACCATATTCACACTGCACGATCAGAGGTCCGACAATTGGTCTAAAAGGGGGGTCTGCTTGGGGGGGGGTTTGCCTGGGCAAGGGGTCTGATTGGGGGGTCTGCTTGGGCAGGGGATTCTATTCGGGGAGGTCCAACTAGACAAGGGATCTAATTAGGGGGGTTTGACTGGGCAGGGGGTAATTGGGCACATTAGGGTCGATCCTATACTTCCTCTTCACTCCAAAAGTCCAACTTGCAATGCCACCCTTGTCTTGCTCCTGTCTCGCACACCACCAGCAATCTCTAAAATAATTTCTCACGACGATGATGCAGCTTAAAACCTAAGTTAGTTCTCTTGCACGTTCTTCCTACCCCGCCCTTGTTGTCACTTTTCAAGGATCGAGGCCATAGTAGCCATGGATCCTCCTATTGTTGCCTAATCTGTTGTTTCTCCTTCCCGTTGTTGCTCTGCTCTACTTCTAGAGCTTTGAGCTTTGCGCATTCGACAACCTGATGGCAGGGTTTAGAGTCATCATCGGCTCTATCTTCATCATTTTCATCACTACATTTTTCTAGTGGGAGTAGATGGCTATTTGTTGATAATTTTTTTTGCAAAAAAGAAAAGTGTGGACATTATTGTGTGTCAAATGTCACGGTAGTAAAGGAACGAGTTCAAGTATTGCAATTGCGGAGAGCAAGTGAAGAGGAGCTTCATCATTGCTCTTTAGAACTTCGATTTTGAGGTACAAAACTATTGGTCCTATTGGTTGATTTAGGGCAATAAATCATGTCCTTCATTCAAGGTTTTGTAGCTATGTGAAATGATTTGAATTGATCATGTCATGAAGATTCAAGGCAACCAATGTACTTACAACCTAAATTAATTGGTGCACATGGTTTTTTTTACCTCACTTAGCAATTATATATACATCACCTTATGAGATGGTTTGTACTGTTATATGATTTGTGTTGTTAGTAGGGTCCAACATCAAAGTTGAGCACTACCCAAATGAGGACCAGTCCAACCTTGTGTTGTTAGGTATGAATATAAATGTTCTCAAATGTTCAATGCACAAATTTTGGTGTCCATTCCTTCCAAGCAAATTCTAGTTTTGGTTTTGTTTGTGAGCATGGTTAACCTAAGAAGCCTAAATTAGGTCTCCTGTTTTGTTTCTCTTTTTTCTTTTTTCTAGCAGTTTTGAGTAGGTAGAATGTAGACTTCCTTGTGTTCAAATTTATTTATTTTTTACCAACAATGCAAAATTCGTGATTTTGATGCTATGATTATTTAATTCACAATATGAATTTTTCATATTGAAACCTTAAGTTCTTGATCCTCTAGGGTTTAATCTCTAGTGCTGGAAAGCCATCACTTGCTATTCTTTACACAAACCCTCTATTTTATTCTAAGGTCTCCTACTTGATTTCAAAAGGTAAAATAAAGGTTTAGTTCTCATTTATATTTAATAGCAATATGGTGTTCTCACCTCTAGCTCATAGTTCATGTCATGGTATCATCTTCTATGCCTATGAGTGTTGCATGTACTCTCCTCAAAACATGTTTGTTGTCATGGCACAACTCCACTCTCTAGCAACAACTCATTGTCGTTGATCAAGGATGACCGCATCAAAGCTCAACCTCCTTGAGACCATAAGCTTAGAGTAAGAATTTTTTTTTTTTTTATCAGTTCTCTTAATTTGGAATAAGCATACTAAAGCACGTTAAATTTGTATGATGTGTTGATTTTTGTGTTCTATAGTTTCAACTTGGGTTCAAGGTTGTTTACCAGTATCAGGGTTGTTCTGTCGAACGTGTTTTCGGGTTTGGGTGTCGAGTTGTTCGTCTGATGTCGCATGTCGTATAAGACGAGTGTCGCATATACGAGACAAATTTGACGAGCGCGAAATTAGGGTTTAGGATTTTCGGGCAGGGCAGCCAAAATTTTTATCTTACGTGGCGGGTTGTCAACAGTGACGTGGAAAGCTTTGACCACGTCACCATAGGCGACTGCGGGTGGGGCGCGTGCGGGTAAGGTGGGGCGACCGCGGGTACCTGAATGAGGGCGACTGCGGGTCCTAAATCAAGGGCGATTGTGGGTCCCAAAATGAGGGCGACTGCGGGTCCTAAATCAAGGGCGATCACGGGTCCCAAAATGAGGGCGACTGCGGGTCCAAAATCCAGGGCGATTGCAGGTCCAACTCAGGGCGACTGAGGGTGTAAAGGCGACCGCGGGTGTAAGGAAAAGGGCGATCTTGGCTTTATCCCATACGCAAGGAATTTCTTTTGTTCCATGGATGATAAGAACTTCTAATATACGACATAAATGCAATTGTCCATCTTTGAAAATTGGGTCCCAATTCCCAAAAGAGAGATCTTATTGAGTCCTCATACCGGAAATGAGTATTTTTGTGAGGGGAAAGGCAAGTACATCACATCACAGAGTTCCATTGGAGATGATTTTCATACTCACTAGTCCATCCATTAAAGGTTAAGAGCAACCTTGTGTGCCGTTGCAATTGCAAACATGGATATAACAACCATTTCAATCTTGCTCACGATTTAGGATCCTTCAGTTTCCATGTGCCATTGCATTCTCCTAAGCCTTAAATTAAGTATTTCACATTCTGTGGTCATTCACTCATTCATAGGAGCCTCCGAATTCTACATGTTTTTATTACATATGGTTGGGAATTTCTAATTCAAATTTTCTACTCCTATTGAAGTGTAGAAGCCAATATCGCAATTGGATATAATAATTACACCAAAAATAGATACAAAAACAAGAAAAAAGTAAGGATAATTAGTATTACTGTATTTATAAGTTGTACACACTAATAGAGTAGTGACCCAATCTTATAAATGAACTTCTACTTCAATTGTACTTCCATGAACTTTGTTAAGATCTCCACATCTATACCTGTAGAAGTCCACACTAAAGACATTGAACAAAACTTTGTAATTCTAACACTATCATGCTTTCATACTAAAGTAGATACTACACAAAACTCATCTATAGGCTATTTGCCTATGAACTTAAGCTAGAAAACTTCAACACACCAAAATTATGCAAAAGCATTACATTACCACTTCACTACCTCTAAATCTATATTTATAAAGTTACGGTGAAAATGTGTAATCACTAGGCACCTCATCAGTGTCAGGGTCAGAATCATCATCCGACTCCTCCCCCCTATCATTATCATCACGGTTATCATTCTCGTCATCCTCCCTTTGTACTCGTTCATTTTGCATTTCATGTTCTACCTCTGAGTTCACGTTCCGCACTTCAGTATTCAGGACGCCATCGCCGCTAGTTTGCACCAATCGTTTAGTCAACCTCAATGCATCTCTTGTTCCATCAAGGTTGGATGTAGGATGTCGTCCACCTCTACTAGATTGCCCGATGTTTCGATTCGAATTGGCTTCACCCATGATGAATCTTTGGACAACATGGTTTTGTCGTTTGGGATTTCTTTGTAGCCTCTCTTGCGTCTTCCTCAATCGCTTTTTCTGTCCTCTTGTGCCTTCACGCACGAGCAAGGATGATTCTCCAGGGCCAGAAATAGAGGAGGGTTGAGTGGGTTGCGGAGCTGAAGCATGGCCTTCATTATCAACTGTCCTAAGAGGACTATTATGCAAGGGCGGCCTAGTCGCATGGGTTGGTATAGACCTAGTCGCCCTAGCATTGTTTGCGTTTCCTCCTCCACTTAAGGGCACCGTACGATTCCGGTTCATAACAGCTTGCAAGGGCAAGTTTGAATCATATTCCACATTTTCTGTTCTTAAGGGGCTTCGTAATGGAGAAAGTGGAACGCTTGTAAGCACAACATCTTCGACGTGTGTTGGCGGTGTTGCCTCCTCTTGCCTTTCATTTACCTCAGCAACTCGAGCAGCACTTCATAGGTTCATTACCCTTGTAGAACCTTGATCTACGACATTTGGAGATCTTGCTTCCTCAGCTCTTATGGGCATTGGACTATGTATGCCTTCATTGGGGTTGTCGGGACTACTTGCCCGAGTTGGTGATGAATTTATTGGAGGAGGTACATTCCTATCCCTAGCAGAGACGTAGGGTTGCGGGGGCCTTCGCGGTGCACGTTGAATCTCCTCCTCCTCAGAGTAGTACGTATTATTCTCAGCTGTAAATGTATTTCCATAGTTGTGTCTCCGTGGAGGACTCTTTTCACTACGAATCAGTCCTGTCCAAATATTTCCACGTAGACGCTCTTCTACCAGCCTAATGTTCTCATTAGCTCGAGCCCTTCTAACTGGGTCGCCATCCCCTAATGATCCTGTACCTAATGGCTCCTCATTCTCTTCCGAGGTATTTCCATCCATAAGGTACTTTTCGTAGAACACTGTAGGATTGCGTCCACGTTTCTCACGTTTAAGTTTACTGTTGGTGTAGATATACACCAATGCTTCCGCCTTGGATGTGGTTAGGCGATTTCGCACTTTATTGTGCACAAACGAATACATGCTCCAATTCCTTTCACATGATGATGCTGAGCACGTCAAAGATAGAACTCTCATTGTAATTTTTGGGAGAACATTAGCACCCACAAGATTCCACCATTGATGAGGCATTAGTTTACATTGTGTAATATCAGGAGCCTCTTCTAAGGGGTCAAAAGGACCTGTCTTCTCTTCGAACTGCGTGAGCTCCTGCAATGCCTCCATGTATGATAATCCCAATGACTCGCTCATTTTTCGAAGCACCCGATTTAAGGCTCTTTTGGCCACACCGTCGTTACGAAGGGTTCCTACTTCAATCAAGAAATGATTTAAGAGTGCCCGTGCATAGTGTAGGTCTGTGAGCATCAATTTCCAACGAGCCTCGAATTGCGTCTCAAACTTCGTTGCAGTTTCATCATTCAGAAAAAAAGGTTCGTTTCTCAAGCTCCACACGTGCTCTTGAAGAGTCTTCATAACCAACCAAGCCTTAGGCATTGCCGGGGCTTTCCCATCAAACACTCGGAGAGCAATAATGACGGGCTCCACCATGTGCAAAAAATTCTCACACTCCACCCAAAAAGATTCCGCATGAATGTCATTCCGCGCTATACGGGCTCGCGCACTCAATACATCTCCATTTTGGTGACGTTCCAAACTAGCCTCAAATTGCACATATGTCTCATCCATTATCACTCGCATCAATGCTGACTTGCACTCCACCACACGTGATATCATGAGGAAGTTCACTGCAAAGCGTGTTTGAGAAGGCATTCGCAATGCCTTGACCGGGGAGTACTTTCGGAAGAGAGCCAATGTGGAATGGTACCTCTTGATGTATTTTACTATTTGCGTACAACGTCGTACTATTCTCGTCACCTTGACATCCTTTGCCCAGTCTTCCAAAAGCAAGTCCAAAATGTGTGCTGCGCATCCTTGGGTATACATGTGAGGATATTTCTCTTGTAATGCCTTCAAAGTCCCCGTCATGACAGCAGCATTGTGCATACACAGTTGGACAATGTTTTGGGGGCCAACCTCTTCTATGTATTGTGCCATCATATTGGTTGTGTACGCAATGTCCTTCTTCTCCCCCGTGGTGTCCACCGATCCAAGAAACACATCCCCCGCAGGACACACGAGCATTAAATTTAGTAATGGACGGCTATTAGTATCAGACCAACCATCCGAACAAATAGTTGCTCCATAAACTTCGATAGAGTGCTTTGTCCGCTCAGTGACCATTTTAGAAACACTTTCTTTCTTTGGCTCTATCATTCTTGTACGCAAAGCATTGTATGAGGGCGGTTGGTATCGTAGTCCTGATGCTGCTGTCTCTTTCACTGCTTTCACAAAGGCAGGATGGCGCGCAACATTGAACACAATGCTAGCCTCATAAAAAAAAGAAGCCCACATGGTATCTAACTTTGCTCTCGTGCTACTTTGTAATGCCTCATCCATGCTAGTTTGCCTAGAAATGGAAGGGTTATTCCTCCTTCTCAAAATTGTTTAAGGAGTGGAATCTCCTGAATCTGTAATAGGGAGCATTGGTTCATTCGTAGCACTAGGCTCCTCTGACCTCTCCCTATCCCCCTCCAACATAGGCTCAACCACAGTCTCGTCTACAACATCAAATTCTGGAACCTCCTCATGCATTTGTTCAAAGCTCATTTCCTTTGGAACAACCCCACCACAAGTCCTAAACTTTTGCAATACTGCCCATGGGATTTTCTTACATCGCTCCAATGCAGTCCTACCGCCAAATCCAAAGTGACAAAATGCCCGCTTTCGTACAAATACGGAGGTCCACCCATAGAAAACACATGTTCGTGTGTTTCCCGCAAATTGACGGTCAATGTCTACAACCAACCAAGGGTCCCACTCCTTCGTGGCTCTCCTTGTATCATTAATGGTAGTCCTCCTCCCTTCACCCCGACTAGCCATATTGTTCCTCGCCTATGAGTTCTTCAAACAATATTATCATATGAATCAAAGCCTTGATTTAGAAAAAAGAATGGCAAAGCCACTTGCTTTGAACGGTCTTTTAAACCACACAAACCAAGTCGTTGCCCTCCAAAGAACCAAACATCCGCAAGAAGCCTCTTTCGAAGATTCAAGGCAAGAGTTCATCCCTGAAGCAAGGTGAAAACCATAATCCGGGCCTTCAGCTTTATACTGTCGTCCTGCTAGCACCGCAAGTCGCCCCCTGAGAGCCAGAATGGGTGCAGGAAACGGGCGACATCGTAACAGGCGCACTCGCCCTGTGGGTGACTGCGGGTCGACGGTTTGCACTAGGAGCGCGCATGCAGATCAAAGGGCGACTGCGGGTCCAAGGGGGGCGACTGCGGGTCGAAAAAGAGGCGACTACGGGTCCAAGGGGGGCGACTGTGGGTCGAAAAAGAGGCGACTGCGGGTAAGGGGGGCGAGTGCGGGTGGAAGGGGGGGCGACTACGGGTAGAAAGAGGCGACTACAGGTCCAGGGGGGGGGGGGGGGGCGACTGCGGGTCCAGGGGGGGCGACTGTGGGTAGAAGGGGGCGACCGCGGGTCTCAAGAGGCGACTTCGGGTACTTGAAGGGCGACCGCGCTTACGCTTTAGGACCCAAGGCCATTTTTGTTATCCCGTTAGCGTTCCATCGCTGAGTTTCTAGATGAAAGTCATCCTAGTTTAGATAGAGATTTTATTAAACCCTAAACACTATCCAAGGGTTTCACGTGGTATTTATAGATACTTCAAAAAAAGATTTTCGGGAGTATGGTCATAGACTTAAAGAATGCAATTTTTTTTTTAAACAACCACATGAAGGGAAACTCATTTCAAATCCATTCCAACAAACTTAATAAAAAATAAATAGAATTAGCTTGTACTCAAATGTGGAAAAAATTAAGAACTTTCTCTTTCAAATTAAAAAGAAAAATGGGGGACAACATTGGTTGATCAAACCATATACATGGAATCCACAACTCAAAATGTATAACTTCCATTTCTCTATCAATTCCAAAAGTATTCTTTTGAGTACCTTTTTAGGATGTTTTTTCCCAAATTATAAATCTCAAGAAGAATCCATACATTCACGAGGTGAAGGGCATGGGAATGTTGTCATTTACAATATGTTCAAACCATATGTTAAAATACTGAAAAATGCAACCATATAAACTTATATTGAAACTCTCATGGATGATGCAGCTTAAATTTATTGAGGGTTCTTTGTGTAGACTCAAAGTTACTAGAATTCTTTTCTTTTTTAAAACACTACACAAATTTAACAAGAAATTAACATTCACATAACTTGAAATCATCAAAATTTGTCAAAAATTCAAATGTTTGGATCCAAATGCAATCACATTTTCATACACAAAAAATAAAAATAAACATTCTTGTATTTTAGCAAAAATAAGGACAAAGCCTTTTTCTTCATATATCTTGGAAGAAGTACATAGTCATAAAAGAAACAAGAGCCACCTAATTTATACTCCATCCATTTCCCCTTGTTCTTCCCTTTTCTTCTTTTCCAATTCTATTTGGGCTCTTGCCACTCTCTCTTCCCTCTTCAAAAGAGTCAGGTCATGGTTCCACATCTTATTTTGGATCCACCACTTCTTGAACAATGACATGAACCTGATGTGTGCCTTCGGCCACGACATCTTTTCCTCCAACTTCTGTTCCAATCTTTTCACAGATGCTAACTTCATCTTCAACTTCTCTATTTCCGTAGTGGATGATGAATCTTCAACATCCACAGACAATGAATCCGATTGCAACGATTGGTCAATAGGATCTACATCCTTCATCTCCTTCAGGCGGTTCAATGTCGATCTTGCCTTTTCCACACCTCCTTTTTCAATGGCAAGGTTGTTTTCTTCCATCCTACATTTTCCCATTATTGTTTGAAGTCGTTCATCCATAACAGGATTGACATTTGAACTAGAACCTCCATCTTCTCCCTTATTGAACTTGAGGTAAAATTGTTCCAGTTGTTCCATTTCTCTTTGTTGGGCTGCCAAACGAGTTTGTCCAGCTTGAATTAGTTCTTTGAGGGTGCCCACATCCTCAACCTGAATCTCTTGTGCGCTTCGCTTTTCGATGATCTCACACTCCCTTTCTTTTTCTTCAAGATCCTTTAAAAGCATCTCCAACTCCACTTTATAGGATTCTTTCGTCCGCCGTTTATTGTCTTCTCCAAGTACACCTTGATGTTCTTGTTCCATTTCACGCAATCCTTCCATGGAAGGCAAATTCATCAAGGTCAAAGGAATCTCTTCTTCAGCTTCACTCTCCCCATCCAACCTATCTTCATTAATTTCTTGCAAGCGAGCTTGCACGTAATGGAACACTTCGTCATCTTCAGGAGGACGGACCCCTATTGGTTCCACAGACATAAAAGGTTCTCCATCCGTTGGTGTGGTCCGTTGCATGTTGCCTTCTTCTGATACCACCAATGCTAAGTTTTCTTCCATTGATGTATCTTCCATCCTGTCCCTAGGTTCAGGCAATGGCTCTTCATCGGAGTCCGATTCTCCAGTTGACGTTGACCAAACATAATCCTCATCTGCCACTCCTTCTATAATGTTCTTTTTGGGCCCTAGCCCATCCCGAGGATTATTTGAAGGACCCGCTCTTGGAATGTCTTTTGTATCTGGAAGCGTGACATTCTTGGATGTCTTGAAGGTCATCCAATCTACCGTTTTCCCCAATTGTAACTCTGCATATACCATTTGGCATATGCCCATTGAGACTTCGCTCCGTGGAATTTTTCGCTTTCCGTACAATGCTCAGTACACTTCAATACATCTCTGGACAAATGCATCATCCTTGCAGTAATGAAGATTTTCTTGGTTTTGCTTCACATGGTGAATGTGTCGATGGTAAGGGAAGAGCTTGTTGGTATGGCACCAATCCACAAATAACTTGCAAGTCGTCAAGGTCCAATCGGAATTTACATGACGCCATCCCTGATATGCCTTAGCCGCTGGGTCAAGAAGGGCACGTCGTTGCCTGCTATGGCGATCTCCTTTCTTCTTCATCATCTTGTCGTGTCACTCTAGCGTAAAGAGAACTAGACTTTTGCTAATAATATAACCGAAGAAATGAACTCGTAAACGTGGAAGCCACAACACGTGTAGATGCCCAAACTTCCAACCCACGAACTGGCAATCAGACACTTCAAGGCGGATGAAAGGCGCGGTGCGACGAAGGAAGTGACGACTTGGGAATCCAGTATTCCCTTAAATACCCGAAGTCACCTAGGGCGCGTGCGGGTCTTGGGCGACCGCGGGTCTGGGTCCCACTGTTCAGAAACTGCCATTCAGGAAAAATTACAGTTTCTAGAAGGAGACCTCGGGTGCAGGGTGACCGCGGGTATAGGGGGGCGGTTGCATATGGCGACCACAGGTCTTTTCCTAGGCGACCTCGGGTAATGGGGCGACCACGGGTACAGGGGGCGGTTGCATATAGGGCGACCACAGGTCATTTCCTGGGCGACACGGGTAATGGGGCGACCGCGGGTACAGGGGGCGGCTGCATATAGGGCGACCACAGGTCATTTCTTGGGCGACCGCAGGTAATGGGGCAACCACAGGTCTCAGATTCCAAAAGGTCTTCCCCAGTTCATGACGATGGGAGCGGCTGCGTATGGGGCGACCTTGGGTCAGGGGCAACCGTGGGTCAGGGGCGACCTTGGGTCAGGGGTGTCCACGGGTCAAGGGCGCCAAAAAACATGAGTTTGAGTTTCCGCCCTAACAAATTGGAGGAAAGGTGTTCAAACTTTTCAAGTACCGCTCCCCCCTTTTCTGAGGATTAACTCCAGAAAATTCTAAGAATGAGGCATTCAAGACAAAGTGATCAAAAGTTAATTAAGTAATAAAGAAAGAGAATTGGTTGACGAAGTGGAGAGTTGGAAAAGCCCTTCTTCCTAACATTTTATTTCTTCTTCATCCATCCATGTGGTCATGTAAAATTCAACGTAACCATTTCCTACTTTCATTTTTGGAGGGAGTACATTAAAAGGAGACCTTTCCTTGTGGGGGGAAACAATATACAAATAAAATACTGAAATTGTGGGATGCATGAAGAAAAAAAATCTTTTTATCTACATCAAAAGTGGTTTTAAAAAATGGAGACTTGGGAAAGCTCTTCTCCTTGACATTTTCTTTTTCCGCATGCTCATGTAAAATTCAACATGACCATTTCCTATTTTAATTTTTAGAGGGAGTACATTTGGAGGAGACATTCTCTTTGGGGGAAATGAATAAATGATGTACAAAAAAAATACTAACACCATGAGATGCATGAAGAAAAAATCTTTTGATCTCCATAAGAAATGGTTTTTAAAAATGGAGGCTTGGGGAAGCTCTTCTCCTTCACAATTTTTTTTTCTTCGTGCTCATGTAAAATTCAACATGACCATTTCCTATTTTAATTTTTAGAGGGAGTACATTTGGAGGAGACATTCCCTTTGGGGGGAAACGATGTACAAAAAAAATATTAACACCATGAGATGCATGAAGAAAAAATCTTTTGATCTACATAGGAAGTGTTTTTTAAAAATGGAGACTTGGGAAAGCCCTTCTCCTCGTCATTTCATTTTCCATCTTTAAACATAGGAATTTGAATAGGGTCCTCCTCTTGATACATCAAGGGGATTTAAATTACATTTGAAGGGGTGAATGAATATTGAATTTATTGAAGATTAAAAAGTTTGTAAATGACACCTTCAATGGTTTATATCTTACAAGTGCAAGGTTTAGGAGTTCAAACTTTTTTATGACATATAATGAAAAGCAAATCACATATGTTTATCATTTTATCCACCCTAAAAAATAGAAGTACATTACTTTTGGGGTGGCATACATGGAGAAGGTCCATGGTTTTTCTATAGGGTTTAGGGTATAGGGTTTAGGGTATAGGGTTAGGGTTTAGGGTTTGGAAAACCCTCTTCAATTTTTCTAATTAGTCTTACTATAATTCTGTATTTATAGACTGATTTTGTAGTAATAACTCGCTACCAATATTGAAGGACAGGTCAGTTGTAGTCAATGAAGCATGCAATTAAGTCTGACTTCATTAGTGTTGGAGATGGCTCACATCTTCTGCTACGGTGGTTTCTCGACTGGCGTGACTTTAAGATAGAGGCGATTGTTGGTGGGGGGCGACTTCAGATCCTGGGCAACCGCGGGTAGGCGCTTGGTCTTCTCGCTTGTTGTTGTTGAGCCCAATTCGGTGGAATGGGGTGACTGCGGGTGGGGGGCGAGTTCAGGTTCTGGGCGACTGCGGGTGGGGGTTGGATTTCTGGCTTGTTGTTGTTGAGCCCAATTTGGTGGAATGGGGTGCGACTGCGGGTGGGGGGCGAGTTCAAGTCTCGGGCGACCGCGGGTTGGGGCGGCTTCAGGTCCTGGTGGTTGTAGAGGGCAGTTTGGTGGAATGGGGTGTGACTGCGGGTGGGGGGCGAGTTCAGGTCCTAGGCGACCGCGGGTGGGGGCGCGGTCTTCTGTTTTGGTGGTTTCCAGACTAATTTGGCGGAGGGGGGGCGGCGACCACGGGTGGGGGGCGACTTCAGGACCTGGGCGACTGCGGGTGGGGGCGCGGGCTTCTGTTTTGGTGGTTCGAGCCTAATTTAGTGGATGGGGGGGGGCGACCGCGGGTGGGGGGCAACTTCAGGTCATGGGCAAGCGCGGGTGGAGGCGACTTCAGGTCCTGGTGGTTTCGAGCCCAATTTCGTGGATTGGGGGGCGACCGCGGGTGAGGGCGTGCCTTCCAATCCAAAGAAGTTTTAATAAGTATAACGAGTTCAACTTTTAACATCCAAGAACAAGTCACTTCATTAGGACCTTGGGGTCTTCAAGGCATCTTCCGGTGATGCATGGAAGGTTTTGGCTTCCTCGAAGTCATTGTTCTTGTGGAGGTCTCGGGTTCGATCCCCAATGAGATCAATTTGGTTTGGTTCTTGTAGCCAACCGACAAAAAAGAAAAAAAAAGACGTCAAGCTAGTTCCCTGTGGTATGTAGGAGGGAAGGTGATTTGATTCGCAAGGTCTAGGGGATGGTCCATGAGAGTTATAAGAAATCAGTATTGAATTTCGAATGGAAATGTATGTGGTGCAACCTTGCACCTCATACATTTCCGTACGAAATTCAATACTGACCGTCTCAACCCTCATAGCACATCTCCAAAACCTTGGAAATCAAATGATGTTTCTTGCTCACCTATCGGAGTGACCAAACTTGACGTTTTGTCTCTTTGGAGAGAGATTATTTTTTTGTATAGAAAAGTTGAAGTAAACCTTGGATAGCTTTTACAAGAACATATTGAATGTCCTCCATAGAATACTTAGCCAAAGAAATTGTACATTGTATAAGGATTTGCATGTGACGGTTCTTCATCTTTAAATGATGGGGTGGCTAATTTTGAGTCCATAAATGATAGAAACTCTCTATATAGGATAGAAGAGCATCTCATCATCTTGTAAATTTTGTAGTGTAAGAAGGGGTGGTCCTCCTTGGAAAGTTTACTTCTGAAGACCGCATCTATAATTTGTAACTTAACAATTTACAACGTCTAAGAAGGATGATTTCGAAGGTGTCCCATTTGTCCATTTAGAAATTTCTTGTATTTTGTGGGTGACCAATTTTGAAGGATTGGCATGCAAAAAAAAGAAATGATAGCATTCAAACACCCTTGATGGTTTGAACAATGTCTTCATCAAGGATAACAATCTTTTGACTTGATGTGCATATGCTTCATTTATTGTTCATTACTTCATTTCAATGTGCTCTGCAACATGAATGTTTGCATTTATGACCTCTTCCACCCCAAAAGGGTTTAGGGTTGTGTAAAAAAGCCGAATTCATGTTCATTGTAGAGCAAACTTGAAGAAATTAGAAAAAGACTTTGGACACTTCTAAAGTAACCTCTATAATATCATTATGCAAAGGTAGAATGTAAGTATTTCAAGTTCTCCCTTTTTGTTTCAATAGAAGTCAATCATGTCCCGTACTTTTATATTTCTGATTCTCTTTTTCCGTTTTGGCCCATTCCTTTTTTTTCTTTGTGAACATTGTAGACATATATTTGGAACCATAAAGAAACAAGTCAAAATCTAATTCCACATTCTAGACCATATCATAGTGGTCTTATGATTTTATTCGAAAGCAAGCGAAATAGAAGTGGGAAGTTGTAATGCCAATGTTTCTACCCCATATCAAGGTTTCTTTTAGCTATTATTTAGGATGGTCCATCCTTTTTGTACCCGCGGTCGCCCCCACGCGAACGGTCGCCTCCATCCCCGAGGACCTCTGGAACCCGCAGTCGCCTCCTCCCGCGGTCGCCCCAACCCGCAGTCGCTCCTCCCGCAGTCGCCTCCATACCCGCGGTCGCCCCATACCCGCGGTCGCCCGTTTCGCATGCGCCAGACCCGCACGCGCCCCAAGGCGACCTCGGGTACTTAAGCGGTCGCCCAGACCCGCGGTCGCCATTCTTGGTCTTGCGCAT